>CAJQZJ010034331.1:1693711-1712748 GCA_907164525.1 Lophiomys imhausi
AGGGAGGGGATTGTGATTGAGATGTAACTTGAAGAAATAAAAAATAAATTATTAAAAAAAAAGTTGATTGTCTACAGCCTGGATATTGGGTAGAAGAGAGGCAGGTGGAGAGAATGTTCATGGGTTTTTGGAGTGGAAAGGATCACAGGAAGAGGAAACAGGAAAAGGAAGGAAGGAAGGATTGATAGTAAATCCACGTGGTCTGGAGGATCAGCATGACATGGAACATATATACAAGTACCATGGGGTTTTATCTGGAGAGGTAGAAAGCTAGCATAGAGGATTAAGAAATTACCTAGCCCCAGTGCTATAAGGCATTATAAAAATAACAGGTGTAACAGGTGTCAGTGTATTTGTTCATAAGTAGCAGGCTAAGGAATAACTCCACCACCTAATAATCTTAAGTATCAATTATAGGTATTATTGTTTCCATCAACACACAAATCCAGAGACAAAGCAGACACATAATTATATTACTACTAGCAGCTAAGATTTTCAGTATAAGATAAATTAGATACAAACATAAAATTAAAGATATTAAGGCCTTGTACTTTTACTCTCGATTGAGGTTATAAATGTGAACTCCTAACATGCTTGTCTCTCCTTTAAAAGATTATGTCTTCTAGTGACCAGAAAGATGACTCAGCAGTTAAGAGCATGTCCTGCTCTTCTAGAAGACTTGAGTTTGTTTCCCAGCTCCCACGGCAGGCAGCTCACAACTGCCTGTATCTCTCCAGCTTCTGGGGGATCCGACACTCCAAGGGCATTGGACTGACATGCACAAACATACACATGAATACACATAATTTCAAAAAATAAAATACTAAAAACATTATCAACAGATATAGTACTATCCACTAAAGTCCAGAAAAATCATGCCAACTTGCAGTGAGTAGCACTGACACACCCTCTCAGTTTTGTTCAGGCCAACAGTGGTCAGGTTCCTTAGAATAACAGACAATCCCATCTCGAGAACAGGGCAGTCACACAGTAAGTTTGGGATACTTGGGACTAAGGATTGTTTCTTGCTCTGAGACTGTGCTTTCTTGCCTTGTGCATCAGAGATCCCGACCTATGGCCCTGGGAGTCCAGGCCTTATACCATCAGCCAGCTTGATCTGCTAGACTTTGGCCCTAGATTGAATGTCGCATCACTGGCTCTGAATCCCCAGATTCTGGGTTGAGCGATGCTGCTGGCATGCTTTGGTCACCAGCCTGCAAAGGCCTGCTGTGAGACTCTCCACTCATCATAGCCACATGAGCCAGTACTGCTAGCAATTTTACTGGCTTTGTTTCTATGAAAATCCCTGAATAATACATCTGACACCTTGACTGATAAAGAAAAAGAATCAAGTACTTATCAGCCTTTCTTTTATGAACTCTCTTTCAGAACAATCAATGAAGAAAACTCCCCCTCCCCACTTAGAAGAATTAAAGTAAATATACACCAAATGAGTCTTTCAGCTAAAAAAAAAAACATAGTGATTTACTAATCTCTATGGAACTGATCAATCTTACCCATGATCATCAGATGCCACCAAACTAATGAGATGAAAAGTCATTATGGAACTTGAGAACAGATGACCCAGGCACATAACCCCCAGATATAATAACCTTCAAACTGTGGGACAATGCGACAATATGGGCCTTTTGATGTGATGCTGGTAGGAAAGCTCCCTCTGTGAAGTCTCCCACTCCAAGTCCAACTAACTCTAACTTGGCTGTTAGTTTACAGGCAATAATGCTTCTAGAAAAGCCTATTATTAATTAATTAAGCATATATTAAACAGCGTCACCGAGGTCAGCGAGATGATGCAGCAGATTAAAGCACCATACAAGCCTGACGACCCCACTGTGTTCCATGGAACCCACATGAAGTTAGAAGAAGAAAACAGACCACACATGCACCATGACACATGTGTACCCAGGTACATGTGCTTATGTGCATCATACACAAACATTGAATAATAAAACATCAAATCAAAGCATGAAAATAAACAAATAACACCACAAGAATGTAACCATCCAAATTCAGAGGGTGGAAAAATCCTAAGCCAAATGACCATTCTGTTCCACATACTAATAAATATCTGTAAATGGTACTAGGTTAAAGAAAACTTAATCTTTACAGTGTGAATATGACTCTACATTAGAATAAATCAAAGTTATATTATGTCTTTAAGACAATCCTGGAAGATTAGACACAGGCTGGGCATTACTAAAATACTACCTTCCAGGGAAGCTGTCCTTGTTTTATTCCCAGAATTGAAAATTTAATCCCTCATCCACATTCTCTCCAGATTTTCCCACCACTGGCTGTATTGTATATGTTCTTGATTTATGTCATGTCTACTTATACCTGTGAGAATATGTTACTGAAATTAAAAGAATTCTGTGGGTTTTGTTTACAGTCAGGAGCTAGAAGGATATTCAAGAGTTCAGAAATACAGTTGGCCCTGTGCACATGTGGCTGCCACATCTGTAAATCCAAACCACTGCAGACTGAAAATATTCAGAAGAAGTTGACCCCATACCAAACATGTCCACACTTTCCCTTTTGCTGTTATTCTCTGGACTACATGACATAATAACAATTTGTGTAGCACTTATGTTGCATGAGCTATTTTAAGAAATCCAGAGATGTAAAATATGAGCAACAAAGTGGTATTATATGGAAATATCTCAATATTTTATAAAAGAACTTTGACACACAGATTTTGGTAGCCTTCTGGGTATCCCCATATTCCTATGACCAACTCCTCATTAGGTACAGAGGAATGATAGAATTTGTGAATAAATGTGTTACAAAATACTTAAAATGTTGAAGAAAGGCCAAAATAAGGCCAAAAGATAGACATTTATTTTCAGAATCATACTGGAGTGGATACGGTCTGTATCTGCACCCCAAAGGTTTCCATGCTTGGAGCTTTGTCCACCGTGTGGCAGTGTTGGGGTTATAGGACCTTTAAAGGTGGACCTGATAGAAAAGGTGCTTAAGTTAGGGGTCATCACTCTCAGAATGAATGAATCCTGCTAGTTAGTTCCTGTGACTAGGTGATCCCTTCTATATGTCCCATCGACCTACTGCCACCTGCCATGCTATGATGTGGCTAGACGGTCTTCACCAGAACCCAGGAGCTGCAGCATCAGGTTCCTGGACTTCTGAAATTGTGAACTAAACTTATTTTTCCTTCATCTGTTTTCCGGAATCCTGTACTTTATTATACTAATAGCAGTGGGCTAAGACAGGTGCTGTTGGACGGATTTACTCAAAACAATCACTCAGTAGAATATGCTTCTCATTCCTTTTTACGTGAAGTTATAGCTCCAACTTTTTCGGTTAGAGGGTAGTTTGTCACTCTTGTCTGTTAGAGATACAAATAATTTCCACGCAATAACAACATAATCACAAAGTTTCTGCTTCATACTGCCTTCCAGAACATTAGCTAGTTTCATGTCTAACCTATCTATTTAATTCTAATATTCGTTTTAAGTACTAGCAGATACAAAGTGCCTCAAAATATTTTTTGAAGTGAATTTATCATTTTGCTGACTTCCTCATAAATGAATATTTAAAGCCAGGTCTCTGTGGCTTCATGTCTGTTCTAGTTATATTTCACCTGGTTACTTTTAAGCCTGTCATACATGAATAAATAAATCTCTAATGTATTCAGATCTATATGTGTGTTATGAAGGTCACACTTTTAGCTTCTAGAAACTTACACTTCAAAAAATGTTTTCAAATTGTAATGAGGCAGGTTACCCGCTGTTGAGTCTGGTAGTGGTTCTAGACTTTTTCCCGATTAATCAGTTTTCTGTCACTGTAATGAAATGCCTGTCACAATCTTATGCAAAGGAAATGAGTTTATTTTAGTTCACTGGTCTGCCAGTTCCATCCAAGATCAGGAAGTCTTTACCTTCCGTGACAATTTCCTGCCTCCATCAAGACTTAAATAAATGCTGAGACTACAGAAATGGGAATCATAGGGAAGTAAAATGCACAGACTTGGCTTCTTAGAAAGCCCAGAAAATTTGAAGAGGAAGAAGCAAAGCATAATTTTTTAAAATTGTAATCTTGAAAACAAAGGAATCAGAAAAGCCAGCCAATGTGAGAAAGAAGTGAAGCAGGAAAACAGAGAATATTCTCTCACAATTTCATCATTTACATTTGTGTTCAGCCATCTTGATATTGACATGAGTTCTGTCTGAAAGGCTTTGCTAAAGAGACCAGCATATGAGGAGCAATGTGAGGTGACTAGGGTGGTGAGGTCAATGAGGAGCAATATGAGGTGACTAGGGTGGTGAGGTCAATTAAAACCCCACCTCTTTACCTCTCAGCATCTTCTGTGACTGGGATGAAAACATCTTTCATATACAAGCCTGTTTATATCCCTGTACTCTTGTTTGGACCTTCAGCATCTGCCACTATCTTCAGTGACTTGACATTGCCATCATCTGTGGCGGAAGCCTGTCTTCACCAAGATGGGAGAGTCCTGGGACCTAAGTCATACCAATCAGGCCCCTCTCCAGAGACTAATCTTGCTCCATGTGCTGGAGCTCCACCCCACCCTCAGACTCTTTCCTATGTCTGCACATGCTCTGAGTCCTGACTGTCACACTCTCACACAGAGCCGAGAGATACTGTCAGCGCTGACACCCTGTCCACACTTTGGTGAATGTTAGACATGTGTCTCCCAGCATGCCTAGGGCTAACTTGGTCAGAAGACAGCTCCTAAGTGTAGGCTTCAAGATAGAGGAACCAAGGGTGACTGTTCAGAAGTCTTATACATTTAATGCCCCTGATTCAACTTAGAGAGCTGAGTTTCATATTCAAGGACACTCTTTGATATCCATCTTTCAATGGGCGAGGAACTGTAGCTCAGCCACAGAGTGTGCACTCAGCACACAGAAGAACCCAGGTACAAGCCCCATGTATTAGTTACTTTACTGAGAACAAACAACTGACATGTTTGTTGATTTTCTTTTGAAAATACTTAACAAAAGCACTTTAAAAGGGGAAACATTCTTGCAGCTCCCAGTTTTAGCCACAGTTTATCATTGCAGCAGAAGCACGGGGGTGGGGGGGGTGGTCACATTGTCCTCACACTCATAAAGCACAGTGAGATTAGTGTGGTTACTCACCTGGCTTTCTCCATTTTATTCAGTCCAAACCCAAAGCCCTTAGAATGACGTTGCCCACTTACGTTGGGTCTCCCCACTTCAATGAACCCAATATGAAAACTCCCGCACAGGCATGCCCAGAGATTGTTCTCCTAGGTGATACTAGACCCTGCCAAGTTGACCGCCAATATTAACCACCATAGTTCACGTAAAACAACTTAAGGAAGGAAAGAAGGGAGGGAGGAAGAGAGAAAGAAAGAATTTTATTTTGGCTGACAGTCTACCATGTCAGGGAAGGCATGGAGGCAGGAGTGGCTTTATCTGTGGCCTTAATCAAGAAATAGAGAAGAGGAAGGGAAATTAAAATACATGGCTGTTTTTTTCCTCCCTCTCTCCACACTTTTTGTCCAGCACAGGATATTAGCTTATAGGATAGTGCTCCCAACTCCAACCCCATGTTTAGTATGAATCTTCCTTCTTCTTCTTCTTTTTTTTTTTTTTTTTTTTTTTTTTTTTAGATTTTTCAAGACAGGGCTTCTCTGTTTAACAGCCCTGACTGTCCTGGACTCACTTTGTAGACCAGGTTGGGCTCGAACTCATAGAGATCCCCCTGCCTCTGCCTGCTGAGTGCTGGGATTAAAGGCATATGCCACCATGCCTGCCCCAAATCTTCCTTCTTAGTTAAATCTCTCTGGAAATTCTAAAAACAAACAAAAAAACAAAACCCCAAACTTACTTATGCCATAAACAAATCTTAACACAATCAAGTTAATAATGGAGATTAGCCCTGACACCCAGCATAGAAATCAAAGGATGGTAGATGAGTTTTGTGAGGATCAGATTTATTTATCTGTTTGTTTGTTTGTTTGTTTGTTTGTTTGTTTGTTTTTAATTGAAGGTCCCTTGCTGGTCCTGCTCCCATGAGTGGCCAAGATCAAAGGAAAGGGGAGGGCAACTAGCTGGCAGGGAAGGTCATTTCCACATTTCATTTACACACAGAGCTAAACAGACAAGCACAGAGTCACTATTGTGGCTAGAAGTTGGCAGCATGGGATGGGGAGGGATGAGGAATAGGGATGTCGTTAAAAATACAGGCTCCCCCCAAAGTGGGTGCCTGTGACGAAACTTGGTATGCTTCAACCCAAGAGGAATCAGAAGATCAGAAGCAATTTGGGAAGGCCAGAGATGGAGGGAAGAGGATGACCCAGGGGGTGGAAGGGGTATTTGGCAACTAGGGTGAAGGAATTGCCTTCCCCCTGCTGGGATCCCCCCCAGCTCCTCCGGTCTGGCAGGAAAGGGGCAGCCTGCAACACCCAAGAGCAGGTCTGGGGCTGCTAGACGCTCCAGGCAGGGGGGCTAGAGGCCGCTAACAAAGGCTTGCCCTCCCAGGGGAGATGACAGTGCTGCCACCTAGCTTTTCTGCCACAGTGCAGCCGTCCTTGACCTCCTCCTAGCAGTTTGCTTATAATTCATGCTTGATTACCATGAGCTTCTTCTTCATGGCATCCTTGGAGCTGGCACAGATCATTTTGCTCTTAAGAGGTGGACTCTCAGGAACCTAGAAGAAGGAACACTAGGTCCTCCTTCTTGTTCTCTTGGGTTGCATCATAGAGAGCAGAGGAGCAGCCCTTCTCTGGCAGCATCTTGACAAAAGTGGCCTAGGGATTGTCCACTGTCTGCCCCACATCTCCTACCAGGATCTCTTTGCCTTCCTCCAGGATGATGTTCTTTTTGTCCTCACTCAGGCAGAAGAGCACGGCCTTCTTGCCTTTCTTCACTTCTGCCGTTGAGGACTTACAAACTTTCATGTCATTGAACACCTTGATGACATCGTCAGAGACAGCCACACCAGAGGCCATGTTTCCAGAATTGAAATGGAGACAGAGAGCTACAGAAGAACTGAGCCACTGCAGCTGCTGCCAGGACCCAACTGACCAGATTTTTTTTTTTTTTTAAAGAATAGAAGGAACAGGGGTGCAGGTGGAGGGGGGAGGTAAGAAAGATAAAAATCACAAAACCTACACTACTGACAAGATAGTATGGTGGCATGCAACTTAAGTGGTGGGGAGGCAGAGAAAGGCAGATCCCCAAGGCTCACTGGCCAGCTAATCTAGGTTATTTAGTATATTTTGTGCTGGTTTGAATGAGGATGGCCCCTATCGAATCATATGTTCTTGGTCCCCACTTGGTGAAACTGTTTGGGAAGGATTAGGAAGGAGAGGTCTTGTTGGGGGAGGTGTGGCCTTGAGGTTTAAAAAAAATACTCACTCCAATACCAGTGTGTCTCTTTCGCTCTACCCCATGGCTGTGTCCCAAGATGTAAGCTCTCAGCTCCTGCTCCAGCACCATGCCTGCCTACTGCCATTCTCCATACCATGATGGTCATGAATTCTAACCCTCTAAACCCACCAGCCCAGTGGTGGCTTGAATGCAAATGGGCCACTTAGGCTCCAGTTGATGAACTCTTTGGAGAGGATTAGGAGGTATATAGCCTCTTTGGACGTGTAGCCTTGTTAGAGAAGGTGTGTCACCAGGAATGGGCTTTGAGGCTTAAAAGTCTCATGAGACCACCCACCTCTCTTTCTGCTGCCTGAGGATCAGATTATAAAGCTTTCAGCTACTCTGCAGCATCATGCAGAGCTTCCCACTATGAGATCAGGAATTAAACCTCTGACACTGTACAGAAGCCCTCAATGAAACACCTCCATTCATAATATTTGCCTTGGTTATGGTGTCTCTTTACAGCAATAGAATAGTAACAAAGACAAGCCCCAAATTAAATGCTTTCTTTCATAAGGTGCCTTGGTCACAGTAATTACACCCTCACCTCCTGCTCCCACAAAATCATACAACTTATAAAGAAGCTATCAATCCTACACATACATAAAAAAGTCTAGACAAGCCTAAACACAAATTGATAGATTTGAAGGTAATGATATTAGGAAGACATATTTATTAAGGCTTTGTTTATATTATTTGTAATATACTGGCTTATATGTCATTTATGTGATTCAACTAAATATTTAGAACTTATTATAGTTTAAGCATTAATTTGAGTGCTCAAAATATGCCACTGAATAATAATTCCTAATTTCAATGGGAATCACATGGTAGATATTTTTCATTATAAATCCAGTTTTGGGAGGTTGTAAAGGGTAGCAACAGAGGTAACAGATCAATCATAATAAAAGGCTAGTAGGAGCCGGGCGGTGGTGGAGCACGCCTTTAATCCCAGCACTTGGGAGGCAGAGGCAGGCTGATCTTTGCGAGTTCGAGGCCAGCCTGGTCTACAAAGCGAGTCCAGGACAGCCAGAGCTGTTAAACAGAGAAACCCTGTCTTGAAAAACCAAAAAAAAAAAAAAAAGGCTAGTAGGAACAAAAATAAGGATGCTCCCATGCAAAACATGAAGAGCTGAGGGTGCCCACAAAATGTTTTATGACACCCCCCCCCAATTGAGAAGTACAATTTGTTTCTCCTACCCTGGAATCTGAATTGACCTTTTTTTGGTGACCCGGGGAGGTGAAGCAATGCCAGCTATGAGCCTAAAGCTTTAGGAGGACCCAGCTGACTGTACTGTTAGAATGTGGAAACCCTGAAGAGACCCTGGTCTAGTAGGGAAGGACCATGTGGAGAGGACTATGCAGAGACAACAAAAAGAGGAAGAGAGGCACAGATTCTCTGCTGAGCCAAGATGTCAGTCATGAAAGCATGCCATCTTGAATGATACCTTCAGTGATGGCAGACCCACATGACATCGAGTGAAGCAAGCCCCCAGATGATCCCTGTCCACTCACAGTAGCATGACATTTAAACGATTCTTGATGTAGTTCACTGGGTTGAAGGATAGTAGTTTATTACAGAGACTTATGGTTCCTGGCAATAAGGTCTGCCCTTAAAAAAAAAAAAAAAGAAATCTTGAAACAGATGAGTCATTGGAAGTGTTATTGACATCAGGCACCAGCACACAGATATTTGCTCAAAGGTATCTGCCTGCTATCAGGAAGGTGTTCTATGACAGGAAAGTAACATTAAATCACAGACCTGGTAGAAAAGACATCACCCACCATCACTGTGAGTGGGACACATCTTATCAGGCCTTCAGAAAAAGACTAAAGTTCCAGAAGGGAAGGGAATCCTTCCAGACTTCCTTCAGACTACAGCTTCAGCACTAGCCGTTCTAGAGTTTCCAACCTGTTGGCTTAAACTGCAGGTTTTTTAGATTGCCAGCCTCCACTACGGCATGGACCAACTCCACCACCACCCTCATTATTCCAATTTGTCTGCAGACCCTGTGAGACAAGCATTGACCCCAGATGTCAGCCAGAAGAAAGGTTTAAGGCAGCAATTCTTCATGTTGACTTGATGGACACACAGGAAGTGGTTATTGGAGGATGAAAGAAAGGCAGCCCCTTACAGAAGCGATATAAGATGTTGTAACTCTTTCAACTGCAAAAATGAAGATGCATAACACCTCTTAGGAACCCAAGGCTTTAGCTCAGAAGCCTTAGAGTAGAAGCTGAGAGTCCAATCTTTTTTTTTTTTCTTTTTAGCTGTGCAAGAGAAAGTGCAGACACAGAGAGGGAAGAAATCTTGATGCTTAGTGCAGAATAGAAAGTAAGCATTTCCAATTTGCTAGGTTTGAAAATAAAACTGCCATTCTCAGTGTTTCTTGCTAAGGGTATCAAAATAAGAAGTAGCCCCGGGCCGGGATAATAATGAAACTCAGGGTGTTGTCAGTGAAATGTGTCCTTAGGGCAGAAGTCTCAGCCATGTGGCTGTGAGGGACTTTGCATATGTGTGTCTAAATATTATTTGGAAACATAAAGAACCCCCCCAAAAACGCATATGTAAGTAACTCAATAGAAAAGGTGAAGAGCTGGACAAAGTTTAAATGGACAAAAGCCAGACAAGAACTAAGACTTCTTGGACAACAGGGAACAAACAGTCATATGCTATTTTTCTTTCTCATATTAAAAAAATAAGATATCCAATAATTGTCAGATCATGGAAAAGTGGACCCTGTAGATGGATATGGGAGTGTGAAATAATAAAACTATTTCAGAAAGGATTTGGAAGCATGTAGAATTCAAAATCCATTAAAACAAAATATGCACCATGAAAGTTTGAATGAAAATGACCCTCATAAGCCCATAGACAGTGGCACTATTATGAGATGTGGCTTGTTGAAGTAAGTGTGGCCTTGTTGGAGGAAGTGTTCCACTGGGGGTGGGCTTTGTGGTTTCAGATGCTCAAGTCAAGCCATGTCTCTCTCTCTCTCTCTCTCTCTCTCTCTCTCTCTCTCTCCCCCAGATGCCTGACAATCTGGTTGTAGAACACTCAGCTGCTTCTCTAGCACCATGCCTGTCTGCATGCCACCATGATAATAATGGACTAAACCTTTGGACATGTAAGCCAGCCTAAATTAAATATTTTTCTTTACAAGAGTTGCTGTGGTCATGGTATCTCTTCACAGCAATAGACACCCTAACTAAGACATGCAAAATCTCCCATTTTATCTAGAAATTCCATAACTGGGAGTCTATCATACAGAACACCCCAGTACACACATGAAAGTATAAGTTGAAGATGTTCACTCCAAAAGGAAAGCTGTGCAAGAGTTAGAACTTTGTCACTCCTGTGCTACCAGTAGCCAGTTCACTGCCTGGAACACAGTACAAGCTCAAAAATATTTATTGAATGGATTAATGAATGAATGAATCAGATTGAAATATTAGATAATTGGACACCAAGATGGCTCACTAAATAAAGGTGATTGCTGGTAAGCCTGAGTTTGATTCCCAGAACCTATCTAGTGGAAGAAAGAACCGACTCCCACAAGTTGTTCTCTGACTTCCAAACATGCTTCTTGGCACATGCTCCCACCCCCCCCCCCAAATGTAATAGAGGTATGCAATTAAAATTGGAAATTAAACTTTGACAACTGGAAATGGTTACATATACCCTATGAAGAATGAAGGAGATTTGAGTGTATCAATATGAAAGACCTCTACCACCATGTGTTAGGTTAACAAGATTGGAAACAATGTAACTTTCAGCATTGGAGGATTGAATTATGGGACTACAATTTCATACATGACTGAATGCACTTAATCTCTACTTGTTATTGTGGAGAGTAATACTACATTACACAACACTAACATTATGAGCATTTACCATGATAAGATTATTCCTCTTAGTCTTTTTCATTTCCTTAGGTGCTGAGTGCTGTCATTTATGTTTCCATTTTACCTGGTGAGAGAACACCACAACACAGCTACACCAAGGGCCTAGTCTAATGCCATACTGCAATAAGCCAAAATTCAATCTCAAACAATTTGACTTCAGAGTTCATATTCTGAAACCATGGGAGGATAAGGTGCTATGTGTTTAAACTAAACTTGCTGACTCATTATACTCATAATTTTTTTTAGTGTTTCAAAGGTCTCTCTATGTATGGCCATAAACTTCATTCACTCTAGCTACAAAGCATGCATAGGCAGTTAATTTTAGTTGCTAGGAATTCAATCTGTACAACCACATGTAAACAATTTACTGAAACTTTCTGATTCAGTTTACTTATCTATAAGATGGAGATATCAATAGTACCTGTCTTTGTATGATTGTCCTCTGCCCTATTCTATTCTGTTCCATTCATTCTTTTATTGGGATGCCGGGGATGAACCCAGGGCACTCTGTAAGCTAGACAATTGATCTAACCATGTTAGAGCTGAGATGCATCTCAGCTCTAACATGGTTATTAAAATTTGTTTTAACAACCAAAGTAAAAAGAACTACACAACTAGCTATTTTTAAGTCTTTGGCACATGATAAGTATCTATCACTAATCTATTAATATGAAGTGTGAGGGGTGTGGTGTTGTGTGATATATACGGAAAGATGTTTATCACAATATTAATAGGTTAGGCCAATGAGGTAGACCAGTAAGTAGGAATGCTTGCTTCCAGATCTAATGACCTGAGTTTGATTCCCAGATTCTACATAATGGAGGCAGAGAACTGATACCATGACCTCTACATGTATACTGTGGAACATGCATACACACGTACACATGCACACACACATTAATATTGTTAGTTTTTAGATTGATTATGATTTGACAAACACAAATAGTACTTGTTGAACACATATGCCTACACATGAGTGGATAGGCTGAACAGCACACAACATCGGCACACCATGGGGTTAATGCTAAGCACACATCTGGCATTTCTACACATCTGGCTTTCTAAGCACAGGAAACTTACTCAAAACAATTGAACAACCAATATCATTTAAAAATCTGTAAACAAAATGTTTATCCAGACCCTAAAACTGTTTCTACATGAGTATTTTCAAGTAAGACCAGGACCCAAACCACTGAACATGTGAGCACCTGGGAAGTCTGAGAATCTGAAGACAGAATGTAAAGTTGGGTTCCTGGGAATGCCTTTCCAACTTGTTGTAATTTCTGTTTGACTTCAGAAATTAGTTCTACACTAAAATGATACCCAGGGACAGGTAGTATGCAGAATAGCCTGTGAGGGCTGGTTATATGGACTAGTTCTGGGAACTGATGAAGGTGTTGTTTCCAAGAGTTTACACAGATTTACCAAGCTGATTCAGGTTATCTGATGAGTTAATATTTCAGTTTTTATAGCCTGTCTAATTATTTTTTTATTAAAGATCAGGTGCAAAAAATATCAGGATGCTGTTTTTGGGCTTGTTTTTATTTGGTTTATGTTTTAATTAAATAATGCTCTCCTTTTGAGCCTGGTTCTCCCTTTATAACCCAAACCTGTCCTGGAATTTACAATGTAGCTGTGCAGCCCTGGCTAGCCTTGAACTAATAGCAATCTTCCTGTACCAGTCTCCTTAGTGCTGGAGTTACAGCATGAACTACCACTGTAGGATGCTGTTCTATAAAGACAAACAAAACTCCAGGCAGACATCTGTCCTTTCTGACTCCCTCCACCCACACAGCATGCACTGCAAGGCACTTACTTAAGTGTAGCCTGTGACCATAACTTTCTGGGTAGGGACTGGTGGCTGAGCAAAACCAAAGTCAAGTGACCATGTCAAGTTTCTACGCCTGCAGGAACTGTCATTTTCTGTCCCTGCAGCGTCTTGTGGTCAAAGGTGGCCCTAAGGGCCAAACCCAGGACTCACTGTGGGAGGCGAGAATCTTTGCAGAGCTCAGCGAGGATCAGCGGCTGCAAGGCAGATACTGCAAAACCGGAGGTGGTGGAATGGACCATGTTCTGGTAACTTGCACAGGGGACCTTCCGCTCATCGGAATCCTACTCAGCTCTGCCCTTCGGTTCCCGGCTGATCCACAACACAAGATTCTTTGTTTGGGACAATCTGGACGCTCCAGCTGGGTCATAGCCTGCCTCCCCAGTGTCCCGCCGCTCACTGTGCCTAGCGTGTGTCTCAAATGCCAACTCACCTCATCTCGGGCCGGAGGATTTGAGAATAGACGAAACAGCGTCCCAGAAAGATCTCAGGAAAGTGCTTCGTGGTAGGCTTCCCATTCCACAGCAGGGGTGGGCGCGGCCACAGAACTATGACCAAGATCACTACCAAGGCGATCAGGACCAGGAGACCCACGCCTAAACAGATCTGGACTGTCCTAGAGAGGCGGCACCCAGGTCTGTCCCCAGGCACTTGGCTAAATTCATAGTTGGCCATGAGGCTCCTGCAGAACAGTCCAGGCTGGGCAGGAAGAGATTACAGTGCTGGCTCTGAGGAGCCTGCCCCTCCTCCTTTCTTTCACTTGCCTTTTATGTGCTGCTTCCTTTCCCACCCCCTGCCCCTGCTTCAGAGTTCCACGGAGTGACTTGACTAATAAGGCTTTAAAGGGTGTCAACAAGCACTCCAGCTGCTTACTTCCAGACTCTGGAGCAAATGGGCCCGGAGTCCCCTTCTCCAAGAGAAGCCGGCACTTGAGCCTCTGTGGTGCCCAACGACAGCTTGGGGATACTCCTGGCCAGCGCCTTCTGTCATCTGTACACTTGACACTTTTGCTACATGAGCTCCCTGGAGGGTAAAGTCTGCCCAACTCCTCTCTCTCTCTCTCTCTCTCTGTCTCTCTCTCTCTCTCTCACCTCCCTACCCTTCCCTGTCTCCCTCTCTCCCCCCTCTCCCTCTCTCCTTTCTCTTCTCTTTCTCTCCCTCTCCCCTCTCCCCCTCCCCTTCTCTATCTTCCTCTCTCCCTCTCTCTTCCCCTTTCCCCCTCTCTCTCCCCCACTCCCGATCTCTCTCCCTCTCTCTCTCTGTTCACCCTATGTCTGACAATGGATGGCCTATCTCTACTTCTGAGCTTTGATAAAATCCTGCCCAGACATCTTTAACGTCTCAGCTTCAGTCCTTTCTGAACTAGATAGACATGAAGCAGATATTTACATTAATTACATCACAGCTTGCTATGGATAGATGAGTTGATATGTATGTCCTAGGTGCTTAGCACAATTTCTAAGACATGATAACTGATTACTCAATAAATGCAAGTTATTACTGCTTGCTCTAGGGGGCTTTTATAGTTCATAGGATGTTTGCAACCTGTCTCATATGCACTAATACTTCATCCCAAGTGGGAACCCCAAAATACAGAGGCTCTTCCTGGCTCCCCTTCCCAAAAGGACATATATTACTTAAACTGAGACTTGTCACATAATGGATCATAGCACAGGATTTCCATGGGACAGTCATTTTTCAGGCAGAGGGAATACTAGGTGTAAAAGCTGAGGCAGGAGAGCCCCTTGTCCTGTTTTGAGATTCAGGAAAGCAATCATGCAACTAGACTAGAGGATGAAGAGAGAATAGGGAGAAAGAGGCAGCAGGAAAGCAGCTCCGTAGGACAGGAAGATTTTTTTTTAGACTAGACTGGGCATTTCATTTAAAAATTTTTGTTGTCATTTTGCTTACTCATTTTGTGTGCATCTCTCTCTCTCTTTCCGTGTGTGTGTGTGTGTGTGTGTGTGTGTGTGTGTGTGCACGTGTATGCACACAGGAGTGAATATATGCCTCAGTACACAAGTAGAGATCAGAGAACAACTTCAAGAGACCTCTCTCTCTCTCTCTCTCTCTACCATGTGTGTCCTATGGGTTGAAATCAGGTCATCAGGCTTCACAGCAGAGGACTGGACAGATTGAGTCATTTACTAGCACACATTTTAATTGCAAACCATTCAAGGTAAGAGTCACATGACAAGTGAAAGGCTCTGCCTGGATATAGAGAACAAAGATGGGAACATAGGGACCAGGTATCACAACTTTAACATGTAAAGTAGCAACAGAGTAGCAAACTTAAAAACTATTCAGCCCTGGGAATGGTTCCAAAGTAGAAGCAACAGGGTTTCCTGGATAGGATGTGAGTTTGCAAAGAAGGGAGGAGTCCTTTTTTTTTTTTTTTTTTTAGTATTTTTGTCTGATCAAAGGAAATACCTTATTGCTAGGTATAGAAATAGGAAAACTGGAATGGAGTATATTTAGTTTGAGGGGAAAGGCATAAGTGAAGAGTTTTGCTCATGTGTAGTAAGTTTGAGATTCCAAACTGGAGACAATGAGTTGGGTACAAATACAGGGTGATGGCAAGTATGGGGACAAGTGTTGTAGACCTGATATATAAGGGTTCAACAAACAGTTTGTAGAGAGGATCATAAGGCCACAGAGAGACTATGTAACAGACATAAGGGTGAAGTTTCAAAGTCGTGGAATATTCTTGAAGTAGGAGTCAGAAAAGTGTAGGAATCCCAGCAAAGAGGCCTTGGAACAGTGACTCCTGGACAAGAAGGAAGAGAAGCTCAAAAATTCTTGACAAATGGAAATATATATGCATATATATGGACATATATGTACAAATATATATACATATATAGTATATATACTATATATATGTATGTATGTGTGTGTGTGTGTGTGTGCATATGCCTCTCTGTGAGGGTACCTATACAGGTCAAAATAGGGTATCAAGTCCCCCAGAGTTGAAGTTGTAAATGGTTACATGCTGCCTGATGTAGATGTCAGGACCTACTTCTACAGTCTTCTACAAGAGCAGCGAACATTCTTAATTGCTTGTCCTTCTTCCTGTCCCTAAGAGGGAACATTTTCGGGGAATGAGAAGGACACAGCCCAGCAGAGTAGGTTCAAGAGAATGTGTGAACATTCTATTTTTTGTTTGTTTGGTTTTTTTTGTTTGTTTGTTTTAATGTCAAAGGGACCAGAGAAATAAGGACACAATTAATAGATGTTGGACATTATGATTTGGATATGTAAAATCCCCTATAGGTTCATTATTTTGAACTCTTGGTCCTCAAGCAGGGGCTGTTTTGGAAGGCTGTATAAACTGGGGAGGAGAGGACAAGATGGTGGAACTGATGTTGTGTTATCCCTGTCAACTTCCAGTCCAGTTCTCTGCCTCCTGGTTGGCCATGAAGTGAACTGCTCTCTGTTAACATAATATTCTACCCAAAAGCATGAGACCCAGAGACTGTGAACCAAATCCTCTAAAACTTGAGCAAAGTGAACTTTTCTTCTCTTCAGTTGCCACATTGAATATTTTCTCAGAGTAAGGAGAAAGTAAGTACTGCCTTGGGGTCAGGAAAGAGCATCCTGTTCAGAGATCTGACTGCTCACAGAACTTCTGGAGGCTGACAAGCTGACTCACCAGCACAGCAGCACTTGACAAATTCAGGCAAGGGGGAGAGGAATCTGAGGCATGGTGGGGGTGTGGGCAGGAGCTCCACCCCTCACAGAAAAAGAGGTAGAGAATATGGCTGGAGGATATGGCTGGAGGAGGGTTGAGACTTTAGAAGATTTGATGATAATGACACAAGGCCCTCCACTCCTGATTGCTTCCTCCATGAAGTAAAAAACGAAAGCTCCAGTGGGAACAGGGTGGAGCACTGATGGAAACTAATCAGGCTGGGGAGTGGACGAGTTCTCAGGGTGTCATTAAATGGTCAAAAGTTCAAAGAAAGGCCATCAGATGAACCAGTGTTTGTTTGTCCAACCACACACACTGCTTAGACAGAAGCCAGAAAAAGGATACAGCTTGGTCAGTGGTCTGTCTGCTAGAGATGCCATAGCACTGGATGAGTACCGTGCACTGGGTAGCTCAAGCATCCAGTTCTGCAATTTTTCAGGCTGGTAGTTCAAGATCAAGCTTTCTGCACAGTTGGTTCCCTATTAGGCCTCTCCACTTGGTTTTCAGACTGTTCCTTCTTCTGTGTCTTTATTAGCTGAGGAGGTCTGTCTGTAATAGTCTGTGACCTAATTTCCAGTTCGCATGAAAATATCCGGTGATGGATTTGACCCCTCCCTTAATGATCTCATTTCAATTACTTCTGTACAGGTAATTGGGCTATCTCCAAACACAGTTGCCTTTTGAGACACTGGAATTAGAGCTTAGGCCTAAGAATTGTGGGAGTCATCATGAAGTCCTGCAGTCCTTAAGAGTGGGTAAACACTGAGCTGAAATTTGAGCATAGATAGGGTTTAAACAATGGATCATAGCTCCTAAGTCCTACAGAAACTCAAGTGAGCTCAAGAGGAAGGTGAGAAACAGTGAAAAGGCACAAGATATCACAGCCATGATTCTGATGGGACTGCAGGATTATTAGAGCAGGGGACATTTATGCTTCTATGACTTCATAGGTGAAACTCAACATTAGGTTCCTCCTCTAATTTGCATTCTTCCTCATCTTCTTTATTTAAGTAAGAAGCATCAAAATCCTTCACACACATCTACTTAGCCTGAGAACTTCCAAGGTATCCCTCTCTTTCACCCGATATATCCCTGGGAGGTTGGTCCTGTACCTGCAAAGATTCATTGGGCACTATGGTTTTCATTTCATCTCTGACTTAGTCCACTCTCTTTTTCACCTCAGAGTGGCTTTCAACCCTTTCCCCAAATCCAGCCTGCCCAGTCTCCATTCATTCTCTGCACACAGCTGGGAGAGGTTGTCTAGATGTCAGTTTTTGAGATGTAATTTCCCCAACATAACTCTGTCTCACTTCCCAGCTTCCCACAGCATGTGGCTTCCTCTTGGCTTCTCCCTCTTCCACAAGTCACCCTGGTCTCCAACCTCCATGGCCCTACAGTGCTCTTGGTCTTCTCTGTCCCCAGCCAACCCAAGCTTTCTTCTGCCTTTGACCTTCACAGGTATCATACACTGCTGACCCTCCAGGTCTCAGCCTCAGTACATACTCTCCAGGAAGCCTGCCCAAATGGAGGCAAGTGTACTAGATGCTTTGGTGGTTGCTGTGGCAAAATGACAAAAACAACTTAAGAAAAGGAAGGGTTGATGTGTGCTTAGGGCTTGAAAGTCTTTCCCACCATGGCAGAGAGGATATGGAGGTAGCATGAGGTATTTGCTAAGGGTGTAGTTGGTAACAATTGATATGGTTTTGGGGTTGTTTTTTTCCTCATTGTACCCTGGAATTCAACTTGATGTCTTTAAGTGTTTGTTAAACAAATGAATGCATGACTCTTCCATCTTCATTTGGGAAATGAGAGCTAGCACTCAGTTCACACTTTTATTGAGACTAGGATCTCAACCCAGAGAATGGTGCTATTCATATTTAGGGTGGGTCTTGCTACCTCAATTAACCCAGTCTGGAAAATCCCCCAGAAATATGTCCAGTGGAGTGTCTGCTGGGTGATTCTAGAGTCTGTATTAACCATCACAGCAGGTCTCTACCTTGTACATTCGCCTAGCTCAACAGCACAGATCCCACCAGATAAGAGAGATCACAGAGACTTAGAAGACATGAACTACCCAGCCGTCAAATACAACTTTGGAGAGTTTATTTTAGGCTTCCTTCCCACTAGGCCAGTTATTTGCTAAGGGTGTGATTAGTAACAATTGATGTGTGTGTGTGTGTGTGTGTGTGTGTGTGTGTGTGTGTGTGTGTGT
>CAJQZJ010034331.1:1712758-1731029 GCA_907164525.1 Lophiomys imhausi
TGTGTGTGTGTGTGTGTGTGTGTGTGTGTGTGTGTGTGTGTGTGTGTGTTTCTCATTGTATCCTGGAATTGAAGTCCTTAAGTGATTGTTAAACAAATGAATAAATGACTCTCCTGGTTTATTGCCAGTATCCAGTTTTTCTGAGAAGTGGAGAGTGATTCCCACATGCCATACCTGAATGACAGATGTGAAAATGAAACATAAACTGCTCTTCTTGCTTTGCTTCATCTGAATCCCTTATCGTTGACTCTGCTGTGTTCTCCCACTTTCTTTCACCCCTTTGCCCTGTGTTTTCTTTAATAGTGCCTCTAAGTGCAAAGTTCAAAAACAGTTACTCCCTAACAAGCCTTTTCCTCCTTCCTTCTTGTAAAATACAATGAGACCTGTCCTCCAAAATCATCCCTTTAAAAAGAGTATTGTTAATTTTTTTCAAAGACATGCTAATTTTTAAAATTTATATGTATGTGTGTGGGCCTACATGTGCAACAGATGTGTTCAGAAGCCTGTAGAGGTCAGAAAGGGGCATCAGAGTCCCCAAAGCTAGAGTTATAAGAGGTTGTGAGACACCCAAGGTAAAGTCTAGTATACAAATTCATATTCTCTCAGGTACTGTTCTCTATAGTCCTATGAATTTGAATTTGACAATGAACATGATAAATACACATGGAGCAAAATGGTAAATGTAAAAAAATGTGTTTTTTCCCTTCTCTGGCCTTCTCTTATGTTAATGAACAAACAAGACATAAATATATATATATTAACACATAATGAACATATAAACATGTATCCACACATACATATACAGATCCTTATTATGTCACAAAACATGGCATACCATGTCCTATTGGTTACCTAGATTTCTTCCCATGATGCTTACATTGACAGCATTCAATAAGCTGACTGCTGAACTAATAATTTTAAAAGCCCTCTGGTGTCCCAGTACACAGTACACCACAGTTTACTCAGCTAGACCCATATTCATGAGCACTTAAGTGGTCTACACCTCTGTTACTACTTTAAAAACTACAGTATACATCCTTATGTTCACATTTTTCTAGTCCAAGTGCATGCATTTTCCAAAAAGTAGACTTCCTGGGTCAAAAGGCACAAAGTATGACTATACTTTGGAAAGATATTGCCACCCCAAAAGGTTGTACCAAGTGGAATATACACTGTGTCTAGAATGTGGGTTTCCTGGAATTCAAATGAGTAAAACTGCTATTTTCACTGTCTTCATTCCTTGTTGTTAATCCTCAGGGACTTGAGGAAACTTTGGCTTTTAGTCTAGTTCCTCTTTCTGTTAAATATAACAAACACATGAGAAAATGGATCCAAAAACAGAGCCTGTAACCCTTGAATGCTGTGAAGTCACTTGGTTTGTGAGCACTATCTGTTTGCATTTTGTCTTTCTAAGAGATGCCCGGCAACAGTGTCTGACACTGACATACACTTGGAGAAGAAAACCACATCTGCACCCAAACTGTATCTTTTCTATCCATACCATACTGCTATGATAGGACTGGGGACTGGTTCCCTACATCTCTTCATCTGAAAAAATGGCCACACAACACACAACGTCTAATCAGACTGAAGTGGAGACTGGTGCGGGAGAATCTACACACCTAAAATGGAAGCAGTCCTGTTGTTATGGATGTATTTGGATGTAGTTAACACACTGATACTCAAAACATAGCATATGATAGTATTCATTCATTCATTCATTCATTTGACAAATACTGAGGACCCACCACATGCAAGGAAGGCACTATGTTAGGTGCTGAGAGCATAGAAATAGAGGGGACTTGATCCCTGAGTTACATGCGGTCTGGTGGGAGGGGTTGGCCTTTCCATAAGATTATAAATCTGCTCTGAAGCACACATTCCTCTTCTGTACAATGAAAATTTAAAAACCTGTGGACTAGTGCAGCCTCCAACACTAGTTCGAAGAGTGAGCTCAGATATTGTAGCAGCAGTGTGGCCACCAAGAGGGATGCCAGTGAGCCTGAGCAGCTTTAAAGGATTCTCGAGAAGACAGAGTAGTCTGTGAATAGCAAGCAAGATTTGTAGACAGGGGAGATAGGTGTCTAAACACAGCCTCAGGCAATAGAGTGGATGCGAGGATGCCTGGGGCAGGAGGGGGGAAGGGGATGGGTGGGCACAGGGAGAAGGCAGAGGAGTTACTCTTGCAGGCCATACACAATTCCCATTAACATTTTGATATCAGCTTTTTTGTTGTTATTGTTTTTAATCTTCAGTAGGTTCAAAGTAGTTATAAAGCTTGAGGACCATGATGTCTGCTCTGAAAGTGTGTCTCCTAGAAATGACAGGTAAGCAAAAACTCTTGATACTGAAATAATATGGCTGCCTAAACAAGACCTGAACAACGACAGCACCAGTAGGCATGATATTATGGAAGGAGGAAATCTCATGGGGCTCTACCCCTAGACAAAGAACTACAGGCAACTAATGACTGCTGAGAGAGGGAGAACTAATTTTCCCCGGGAAGGAAGACCCTACCTGGCTATCTGGCTATACAATACAAATTGCACAGCCTGGAATCTTATGCATATAAGAAACTCTAAACCAACTCATCAGATTGTACTTATATATTTGAGTGTGTGTGTGTGTGTGTGTGTGTGTGTGTGTGTACACGGGCGTGCGCGCATATACGCATGTAAAACAATAATAATAAAAAGAAGAGGCCTTGAATTTGGGATGGAGTAGAGTGGTGGTGGGAGGGATTGGAAGGAGGAAAGAGGGAAATGACATAATTATATTTTAATTAAAATAAAAATGCAAAAGTAGTTATGTTATGTTCCTTAATTGTACATATTTCTGAATGTGTGTGCATATATGGTGTCTTCCAGGCATGTCTCTTCTCTACAACACAAGAACCCAGATTCGCTCCTCAGTAGCTCCTTGAAGAGGAGTGCCCTGTGCAATCTCTTTGCCTCACAGGCTTGCTGTAAAAGCGTGTACAGGTAAAGCAGTTACACCTCCTCGGACAAGTCTCCAGAAATGGGTGGGGTCTCTCCTCAGTCTTCCCACTGCCAGTTCTCCTGTAGACAGAACAATGCTTGCGTTTGTTCACCAACCATCACAAGTACACTGTGCCCCCAGTATCAAGACAATGCCCAGCATGTGACTGGCACCTGGGCAATGCCCGTAGAAGGACGCTCTCTCTCATTGCCTACCCTGGCACTGGGCTGAGCACTTGCCCATAAATCCAAGTTCTGCCTCAAGTTCTCCAGCTGAAGTCCATCTAACGACAAGAATCTGCTGCTCATCTGCTGAGAGTAAAGCAGTGCGATGGAGAGAGAAGACAGAAGTGCTACTGTCAACTGAGTAATTATTTTGATTTTCTCCTTCAGCAATGCTTGCTAGCATCTTAGAATGTCGAGCACCCTGTGAGCAATACTGCCATCTCAAAAACATTTTATAAATATCAGGTTATGGACAAGCTGTGTCCTTGAAGAGGATTATGGTCCAGAGTGGACATTTCTGGGGACATTCTTGGGTTTTGGCTCCTGGCAGCTTTGTAAGGAGCATTTTGTGATCTGGGAAAAGTCAGGGCTGATCTGTTTGTCTTGGTAGGGGGGGTCTCTTTAGTACGTTTCGTGTTTTCTTGACTCTGGAGGAGGATGAAGAGATGTTGAGCTTCACAAACAATAGATAAACCTCCTTACTGACATTATCACAGTCAGGGCATTTATTTCTAGCTGATTCAATAGAAGAGCCACATGTTTCTCCCCCCACATCCTGAAACTGAACAAGGCCCAATCTCCTAGTTCCCATCGCACCCCTACCTAGATTTTCTATAAAACAGGAGCAAACAGGACTTGGCAGAATGTCTCAAGTCATTTCCGGTTGGCTGGAGCCTCCATCTCTTCCTTGAAGGCTGCCTGTTTATTTGGTATGAGTGGAGCATGAAAGCCAATGTAGCCACTTCCTGGGCAAGCATTAACCTCAGCCTACGTAATTCAGTGACATTTCAGCTCCCCCTTCTCTCCACATCCTCTTCCTTGGCCCTTGCTCTTCTGAACCTTCAGATGACCCCTTAGATACTCTACCTTTGACAAGTTTTTTACGTCTTCCCTTATGAGTAGCAAGTCATTGCCATGTGCTTTTATGCCCACTATATTCTCTGAATTCTTCAAAAGATAAAATTATTTTTTTATTTTATGTATTTGGATGTTTTGGCTGCGTGTACAAGTTTGCAGTGCCTGGGGAGGCCAGAAGACAATGTCATATTCCATGGAACTGGAGTTACAGCTGTGAGCTACCATGTGGGTGCTGGGAATTGAACCAGGGTCCTCTAGAAGAGTGAATGCTTTTAACCGAACCATCTCTCCTGGCAGTTTCCCCATCTCCATCAGACTGTGGATGGACACTAAAGCAGTCTTTGTTTCAGTTATGTACCAGGGACTAGAAAGTCACAGGTGTCTAGAAGGTGCCCCCCAAACCATAAACTATTAGTGTACTTCATTGCAATGCTGTTTCTTCTATTTCCTTATTCATTCGCTTGTTCACTAAATATTTATTGGCCATTTACTCTACCTCATGAGCTCTTTTAAGTACCAGGTATCCAAAAGCTAAAAATGTTTAGTCCTGTAGTCTAATCAAGGCAGACATATGATAGATACACTCAATAAGTAAATCCGTAACACAGGCAAAGCAGGGATGAGGGCCGGAAGACCGACTGAACAGGGAATAGAATATAGAGTTGGGAGATTGCTATGGGCCTAGAGGACTGACATGTTTGATAGGGAATGTTATGATCTGAAGAAGGTAGCCATGCAACACAGACATACAGAGCAGGTGAAGGGTCTTACTTAAGGCAGAAATAAGCCAGGTGTGCTCAAGGAACAGCAAAAAGCAACTAGAGTACCCTGGTATCAGGAGTCAGGCAGAAAAGAGTAGGAACTGAGAACAGGCATGCCACTGACCATGTGTGTTGCCAGTGAGTGACAGCAGACACATATACAGAGGACTGACACCTTACAGCCTTAGATGGCATTAGAATCCTTGCTGAAAAGCAACAGAAAAGGAGCCAGAAGCAGAAATAGCTAGATCACATAAGACCCTGTGATGTCTGGATCCAGACAAGAGATGATATTTTGAGCTGGGTTAGCTTTGGCAGATTTGATTAATACTTGGCACAGCTACCAGGACTGGCTGCTGGAAGAGATAGTGGTGTCACAGGCAACCCGTACATGTGCTTGAGCAGCAGGAGGACAGAGATGATGTGAGTAACTGGGGTTGTAAAGCATGTCGCTTGCTGAACTGAGAAAGACTGGAGAGGGAAAATTCACTCCGTGTCCAAGTTTGGGAAGTTCATTACTTCCAGAAGTAAAAATGTTGAGAACACAAAAACACTATGCCAGGCTTTACAACGATTAACTCATCCAACAAGTTCAAAACACAGGCAGTACCTGTAACCTGGCTGAAAGACTGACTTACTAGTAACTGGTAGAGAAGGGGACCTGGGATTTACACCTATGGGATGGACACTGGGTACCTTCCTTCTCACTGTGCCACCTTGTGGTGGAGCACTGTGAGGTAGCACATACCTGTACACACCTGACACTTTACTCTAGCAATTAAAATCTTAGCACACCTTTAAATGGTTTAAAATTAAAATCCTTTGAGCACACTTCTGAGCCTATCACTCAGTTGATGGCTAGAGTACATGTTAAATCTGAGTGAGTCCAAAGCCTGAGCTTGGAAATGGATTCCCCAAGTGGGCTGTGGGCTGGGCAAGAAAATATTTCCTGGTGGAAATCAGTTTATGGACACTAGACAAGGATGAACTATTCTGTATATCATAAACATCAGATTCACGGATTTAGTCAATTTTATCCCCCTCATCGAACATGTGATAAATTTACACATTAGCTCATCTGCACATGCATTGCCAACCAGAGTACCACTGTGCCAATTTTTTCTCAACAGATTCTCTTATAAGATGTTCACTTCATTTCTGGAGATATTTATGCTTTCCCTTCTTACATGCAACACGGAAAGGATGAAGGTCAAACATCTTAGCTGGAGAATTCTGGAATAGCTGAGGGACTTTGTCAGCCCAGTATCATTTGAAGCAAATGAAAAACAGAACAAACAAGAAAGAAACAAAAAACAAGAAAAAGTCCCAAATGGAACCCATATGAAGACTTTGACCCTAAACATCACTTACTGACCTTTAAACATTTTTCATTTCAACAATGAACTTCCTTTTTATGACAGGCTTTACAACCTCATAGCAAAATTGAGCAAGACATGGGATTCTTACATGTTCCCTCATCCCTCCCCCCATCCACCCCCACCCATATACTCCCCACCCAAGTATACTCCACCCATGTACTCCCATTCTAGGTTGATTAATATTCATTATCAATTTAAACTGAAATTAGAATTACCCAAGAGACACACCTCTGAATGTATCTGTGAAAGAGTTTCCAGAAAGATGTAATGGAAGAGGGAAGTCTCACTCTGGGCGCAGGTAGCCCAATCCACAGCCTGGATGGCATCTGGAACTGAATTAAAGGGGAAAAAGAAAAGGAAGAAAAAGAGACTGAGAACCAATATCCATCTCTCCCATTTTTTGAACTGAATGTAATGGGAGCAGTTGCCTCACACTCCTGCGATCCTACCATCCCTCCATGGTTGACCAGATTCCTTCTCAAACCATGGGCCAAGGTAAACCTTTCCTTGCTTTTGTTCCTTTGGTCATGTGTTTTGTCAAAGCAATGAAAGAAGTCACCAAAATCCCTGACATCAGTATTGCCCACAGCAGGGACTCCATATGTTAATGAGATGCCATGAATACAATATGGTCATCAAGTTTGTTGTCTATACTCAGGCACTATACTGTTATCCTACATACTGTGGGTTTGCATAGAGGTGTAAAAGTTAGTACTTATTATTTTTTTTAAGATTCATTTATTATGTATAGAGGATTCTACCTGCATGTAGGCCTATACTCCAGAAGAGGGCACCAGATCTCGTTATAGGTGGTTGTGAGGCACCATGTGGTTGCTGGGAATTGAACTCAGGACCTTTGGAGGAACAGCCAGTGCTTTTAACCTCTGAGCCATCTCTCCAGCCCCATACTTACTATTTTGGCACTCCACCTGATTATGCTGTTCCCTCTAAACCCAGGTAACCATGGTTTTTCTTGATAGTTTTCTTTTTTCTTGGAATATTGGAGTTGGAATGGTACTTTAAATTTTTTTTATTTGATTTCCTTCGTGTATCTGAATATTTTGCCTACATGTATGTCTATGTCCCACTTGCATGCCTAATACTGGAGGAGACCAGAAGAGTGTGTCATATTCCTCTGGAACTGGAGTTGCACTGAGTTTTATGATAGGACTCTAACCCAGTTCTCAGGAAGAGCAGTCAGTACTCTTAGCTGCTGAGCCATCTTTCCAGTCCCAATAGGTTGCCTTTGTTTATAGGCTCTTCTTTAACATGGCTATATGCACTTAAGTCTTCCTTTTGGCTTATTATGACTGAAGAGTGCATTCAGCATTTTGGTGCTGAATAATAGTCCATTGTTTCTATATACCACAGCTTTTTTTTTTCCCATTCATTTACTATAGGACATCTTTTTTTTTAATGAGTCTAAAATTTTACTAACCTGATAAATTATAAAACCCAGCTTATTTTATTAAGTAATTAGTAGTCTAAGTAAAACCCAAACTTGTATTTTTAGGAAGATGCCTCTTTTTACAAGGGCAGACTCTACAGATTTTTTTTTCAGGTTGTAATAACAATTTTGGGTTCATACACAACTGAGAATAATAATATGAATAAAAAAATTATATAACTTCCATCACTCAGAAATAAATGATAGTAATGTTAATATTTTGATGTAAACCATAATTTCTCAAAATTTACAATCCAAGATTGTAAATTAATCTTATAAATGATTTACTTTCTCTCTAGGTATCCTTCATAAGTAGAACTTTTAATTGAAAATAGTCTTGTGTAGTCATCTATTTAATTACCATCTTGTTTTCAAACTTTCCCAATCTTTTGTTGTGCTGTAGTTATATCCTAAATAAAACTTCCAGCAACTGATCCTTTATATTTTTCTTAGAAGAATTTTCTTGAATTTTAATAAAAATATTATTTTGTTGTTAGAAGAAAGGGGACAAAAATTAAAAGGAACTAG
Organism: Lophiomys imhausi; assembly: GCA_907164525.1. Lineage (NCBI taxonomy): Eukaryota > Metazoa > Chordata > Mammalia > Rodentia > Muridae > Lophiomys > Lophiomys imhausi. The sequence continues at coordinate 1,720,935 of CAJQZJ010034331.1, forward strand.
AATTTTTAAAATGTTCAAGACCTTTACTTATTAAAAATTATCCAGAAGGAAAATATCACTTGACTGTTTAAGGTACATTACTTACAAGAGCATACAGGCTGGGGGATAAGGCTCATTGTTGGAGCACTTGCCTGCTAAGCCTGAGTTTGGCAAGAATGATCAAGAATCAAAGAGTCAAGCTGAGCAGTGGTGGCACATGCCTTTAATCCCAGTACTCACGAGGCAAAGGCAGAAGGATCTCTGCAGAAGAAGAGGAAAGAGTCTAAAAGTCAGGGGACCAGGCATTGAGCCCTGAGTTTGACTGCCAGTACCACATAAAACTAGATATGGTGCTGCACACCTGTAATTTCAGCACTCAGGAGGTGGAGACAGGCATATCAGATTTCAAGGTCATCTTTAACTACATAGTAAATTTGAGCCTAGCTTGGACTACATAAGAACTTCTCCAGGGTAGGTAAGTCCTTCATAACCCCTGCTCTACAATCAATGTCTGTCAGAGAAGCGGGGCCAAACGACTGAAGAGCGATGCTGTAATGTATGGAGAGAAAATGGGAACTGTCCAGGCAGCCACTGGTATGTCATTTCTTAGTTTCGGAAGCTGCAGACCCTGTACTTCCTATAAAATCAGATATATTTATCCCTCTCAGGTCTCTGAGGTGATTGAAGAACAGATAGATAAAGTCTCATAATTAAATTTTGAGTTGTTTAGGAGTCAAGAGAGTGTTATACATCTAAGAAGATACTTTTAAAATTGTGTTGCAATTAGTATGAATGTTGAGTCAGATATAGAACTTTAAACTCATGGAGATGTTTAGATAGTAGAATGTTAAAGTCAGGTACCAAATACATATTGGGAATGTACGTTAAGCCATATAACCCTCATAACTGTGGCCTAATTACCTCTCTTGTACTGTATTGTATTTATTTTTATAAGAGAAAGAGCCATTTGTTGGACTGAAAGGGGAAATTGTAGGGGGAAATAAGATATACCTTAAACTTAAAAGAAAAAAAAGGGAAGAGGATGGGGGGTTGAGGGTGGGAGGGTGGGACTGGAGGGGGAATAGGGAGGGGACTGCGATTGAGATGTAACTTGAAGAAATAAAAAATAAAGGAAAAAACAAACAAACAAAAAAAGAACTTCTCCGGCTGATGCTTATAGGGACACTCTACTCCAGAGGAGTGGGATGGAAGGGGGTAGAGGGTGGGAAGGCAGGACTGGGAGGAGTGGAAAGAGGGGATTGTGAAGGGGATGTAACCTGAAGTAATAAATAAACATTTTTTTAAAAAAAGAACTTGTCTGGACACATGGGGGGGGCACAGAAATGTCATCTCTTTTATTTTGAATTTTTCATTTATTACATATGCTTTTCTCTACAACAATGTGGTACATTTCTTTTCTAAAACAATGAGAAAGCAACACCCAAGATCTTTGCAGTATTATTCACAATTGTCAAGAAGCACAACTGAGGTGCACATCAGTGAATGGATGACTAGAGAAATGGAGGTCTGTGTGTACAGTGGAACATTATTCAACCACAAAAGAAAGAAAGAAAGAAAGAAAGAAAGAAAGAAAGAAAGAAAGAAAGAAAGAAATTCTGCTGTTTTTTTACCAGCACAAATAAACGTAGAGGGCATTATGTAAATGAGACATGATAGGTAAATACTTTATGTTCTCACTTACATGGATCATCTAAAAATTATTGAAGTCAAAGAGGCAGATAATGGGACAGGGACTATAGGGAGTGGGGGGATAGGGAAGCTGGGAAGAGCTGGTCAAAGGGAACCAACTTTGACTTATGATATGAGTGAACACTGGAGCTGATAAGTTCAGTAATGATTTGATTGTGATAACGGCTACACAGTGGTGCTGAGTCAGCAATTTGCACACCTTTCATATATCCAGTCTTTGTCTATTAAGTATTTTATAGTAGAATAAATAAACTTTTAAAATAGTTAATGCTGAGGCTATAGCATTATATAGTGATGGGGGCTTGGCTAGTGTATGCCAGGTCTTGGGTCTAATCCCCACAAGCACAAGAAGAAGGTGAGATATACAACATTACAAGAAACAGAGTAAAAACCACCATAATTAAAAGACTTCAAGACAATTTATACTTTTTTAAAAATGTGTGTGTATTTGTGAGGAGAGAAATGGAGAGAAGCTTACACACATATATGCACATATATAAATGCATAGGTTAGAGTTAAATTCTTGGTCTGGATATATAGCTTAGTGACAGAGTGCTTGCTTAGCATATAGATACACTAGTTCAAATTTTCAGTACCACATATGTACACACACACACATTATTAGAACTTCCTGAAGGAATAAGCTTTTGTCTTCTTTTGAAAACAGAGGGATCTTTACTTATCCAAAGCTATGATAAGAGAAACAGTCTGGGGTGCCCTAAGTGTAATTACAAAGTCTGGAAGAAGAGGAGAAGAGAGATGTGGGAAATTAATAAGTTAGTAAATTATGGGCTGAGACTGAAACAGCCTCCATTTTCTTGAATATATGTTAAGACTTTACTTCAGATCCCAACATGAGCTCCTAAGCATTGCCACTGCTCACAATCCAGCCAATCCAGGAGAAATACATGCTTCTAAGGGATTGTCCTCCCATCACGAACTTCTATGCTCCCATGCTCACCTCACACAATACCACAACCCCTGTCTGTGCTGATGTAGGTTCAAGACCACTAGCTAAGCCTGTCTCCCTCAGATAGTCTTTCTTTCTTTAAAAAAAAAAAACTTTTTTTAAACATTTATTTGTTTGTTCAAGTTACATTTCAATCATAGTGACTTCCCTCCTCCCCTTCCCTGTCCTGCCCTCCAACCCTCTTCCCCCTCACCTTCCTATTTGTTTCTTTTTAATTTAAGGCTTATCTTTTTCTCCCCAATAGTTTCCCCTTTTAGTCCAATAAAAGATCCAAGATGGCACCGACCATAGAGCACTGCATCTGAGTAGTAGGTAAATTAGATTAGTCACTGTGGAGTGAATGTGAGGTCCCATAGCCAACAGTGAAACACAGACTGTGTTTCCCACGGCGAACACTGAGACTGGTCACCAGGTAAGACAGCTCACGCAGTTCCCGGGAATACCCCCCTGAGATCAGCCATCTGGAGAGGAGCGCTGGCTAGAGCAGATCTAGCCCATGGGTGGATTCAACCCATGGCTCCAACCACAGATCAGTGGTTATGCCTGTCTGCCTGATTTCCAGTCTGCATGTGGACCTGTACACCCAAGACGGAAAAACAGCCAGACCACAAGAGCAAAGGTAAGTAAGGTTTTTTTTTTTTTTCCGGAGTTTCCAACATGGTGGCACAGTGTGCACTGTAGATGAGAGGCAGAGACCTAACCCAGTCACAGCAAAGCAATTAGGAGCCGAGATTGACTGAAAATAGAGCCTGTGACTGTGTGTTCTCCACAAACACTGGGGAAGGTCGCTCACCCTAGCACCCAAGCATTTGAGGCAGTCAGCAACAGGCACACTGAGGCCCACACCCATCTTGGGTGGAGCTCTCTGGTGCACGGTCAGCCTAGCTGCTGAAACAGAACAACTGTGTCAGTGATGGGAGAACACAGGCCCAATCACAACTCTACCTGCCTTTCTGAGGAGACCTGCCAGCTCCCAGGTCCTCTGTGGATAGCCCCCTCCTGACTCCAATCACCTGTATATGGGTCCAATTTGGTCAAAATCAGTTGAAGAGAGTGGCAGCCACTCTCCTCTCTGAGAGTCAGTCCATTATAGGAACCTGACCACAATCTGGAGGTAGACAACAGGATCTCAGGATCAGGAAACCCCTGGGGCATGGAGTTTTCCTGAGCACCAAGGTCAACTGACAAAAGAAACCAACAGACAACACCAGGGTCAATCAGATGACAAAAAGTCAGCGCAAGAACATGGTGAAAAAACCCCAAAACAATAGGATGTCTCCAGATGCCAGCAATAATGCTACAGACAACTCTGGACAGCGGAACACAATTGAAACAAAGGAAAATGACCTTAATCCTACGCTTATATTAATAATAGAAGTCCTAAAAAAGGAAATCAAATACCTCAGAGATCAATAACAAAGTAGTGCAAAGGAGGTGATGGAAATGAATAAAGGACTTAAAGGAATGGAAGACCTGAAAAGGGAAGTTGAAGCAATGAAGAAAATCCAATCTGAGATATCCATAGAACTGGAAAACCTTAAGAAAAGAAAAGAAACTATAGACACTAGCATCACCAACAGAATACAAGAGATGGAAGAAAGAATTTCAGGCTCAGAGGATAAAATTGAAGAAATTGATACATGTGTCAAAGAAAATGTCAAATCTAAAACAGTCCTGACACAAACCTTTCAGGAAATCAAGGACACAATGAAAAGATGAAGGAGAAGAGTCCCAGCTCCATGAAACAGAAATATCTTCAACAAAATCATTGAAGAGAATTTCCCAAATCTAAAAAAAGAGATGCCTATAACTGTACAAGAACTTACAGAACTCCAAATAGATTAGACCAGAAAAGAAAATCTTCCTGCCACATAATAATCAAAACACTAAATGTACAGAACAAAGAAAGAATATCAAAAGCTGCTAGGGAAAAGGGTCAAGTAACATATAATGGCAAACCTATCAGAATCACACTTGACTTTTTCCAGAGACTCTAGAATGCCAGAAGGGCCTGGACAGACGTCTTGCATACATTAAAGACCACAAATGCCAGGCCAGACTACTCTTCCCTGCAAAATTGTCAATCAACATAAATGGAGAAAACAAGATATTCCATGACAAAACTAAATTCAAACAATATCTATACACAAATCCAGCTCTACAGAAGATGTTGGAAGGAAAACTCCAACCCAAAGAGGTTAACTACACACAAGAAAGCACAGAAAGCAAATAGCATGCCTGCAGCAAAACCAAAAGAAGAGAAGCTCACTCACACACTATTTCCACCAACATCCAGATGGCAGGAAGTAACAATCACTGATCATTAATATCTCTCAATATCAATGGACTCAATTCCCCAATAAAAAGGCACAGGCTAGCAGAATGGATGGGAAAACAGAATCCCACATTCTGCTGCTTACAAGAAACACACCTCAGCAAAAAAGATAGGCATTATCTCCAAGTAAAGGGCTGGAAAAAGATATACCAAGCAAATGGACCCAAGAAAAAAGCTAGAGTGGCAATTCTAGTATGCAAAAAATTGGACTTTTAACCAACATTAATCAAAAGAGATGGGGAAGGACACTATATACTTATCAAAGGAAAAATCCACCAAGATGAAATTTCAATAATGAACACCTATGCCCCAAATGTAAGATCACCCACATTCATTAAAGAAACACTACTGAAGCTCAAATCCCACATTGAAGCTCACACATTAACAGTGGATGACTTCAACACACCACTCTCACCACTGGACAAATCAACGATGCAGAAACAAAACAGAGAAATAATACTCTGGTTTCTCTTCAGACCGTATAAATCTTTCGCCTTCTACAAAACAGAGAAATAATGAACCTCACAGGTGTCATGAATCAAATGGACCTAATTGATATCTACAGAACATTTCACCCCAAACCAAAAGAATACACTTTCTTCTCGGCACCTCATGGAACCTTCTCCAAAATCAACCATATACTCAGTCACAAGGCAAGCCTCAACAGATACAGGAAAATTGAAATTACCCCTTGTGCCTCTCAGACCATCATGGAATAAAGCTAGACTTCAACAATAACAAAACACCAGAAAGCCTGCAAAAACATGGAAACTGAACAACTCTCTCCTCAATAACCTCTGGGTCAGGGAAGAAATAAAAAAAAAGAAATTAAAGCCTTCTTAGAACTCAATGAAAATGAAGGCACAGCATACACAACCTTATGGGACACATTGAAAGCAGTGCTAAGAGGAAAGTTTAAAGCACTAAGTGCCTTCAAAAACAAACTGGAGAATTCCCATACTAACCACCTAAAAGAACACCTGAAAGAGCTAGAACAAAAAGAAGCAAACACTCCCAAGAGGAGCAGACGAGAGGAAATTATCAAACTCAGGGCTGAAATCAACAACTTAGAAACAAAAAAAAAAACAATACAAAGAATCCATAAAATCAAGAGTTGGTTCTTTGAGAAAATCAACAAAATAGACAAGCCCTTGGCTAAACAAACTAAAAGGCAGAGGGAAAATACCCAAATCAACAAAATCAGAAATGAAAAGGGGGAAATAACAACAGACATTGAGGAAATCCAAAGAATCGTTAGGTCCTACTTCAAAAACTTGTACTCCACAAAATTGGAAAATCTAAATGAAATGGACAATTTTCTTGATAGATTCCACCTACCAAGATTAAATCAAGAACAGCTAAACAAATTAAACAGTCCTATAACCCTTAAGGAAATAGAAGAAGTCATTAGAAGTCTTCCAACCCAAAAAAGGCCGGGGCCAGATGGTTTCAGCACAGAATTCTACCAGATATTCAAAGAAGAGCTAACACCAATATTCTTCAAATTCGCCCACAACATAGAAACAGAAGGAATACTGCCAAACACATTCTATGAGGCCACAGTCACCCTGATACCTAAACCTCAAAAAGATCCAACAGAGAAAGAAAATTTCATGAACATGGATGCAAGAATACTTAATAAAATACTTGCACACCAGATCCAAGATAATATCAAAAGTATCATACACCATGATCAAGTAGGCTTCATCCCAGGGATGCAGGGATGGTTCAACATTAGAATATCCATCAATGTAAGAAAAGAACCACATGATCATCTCATTGGACACTGAAAAAGCTTTTGACAAAATGCAGCACCCTTCATGTTAAAAGTCATAGAGAGATCAGGCATACAAGACCATACTTAAACATAATAAAGGCAATTTATAACAAGCCAATAGCCAACATCAAACTAAATGGAGAGAAACTCAAAGCATTTGCTCTAAAATCAGGGACAAGGCAAGGCTGCTCCATATCTCTTCAACATAGTACTTGAAGTTATAGCTAGATCAATAAAACAACTAAAGGAGATCAAGGGGATACAAATTGGAATGGAAGAAGTCAAAGTATCCCTATTTGCAGATGATATGATAGTATACATAAGTGACCCCAAAAATTCCACCAGAGAACTCCTACAGCTGATAAAGTCCAGCAAGTTGGTCGGATACAAAATCAATTCAAAAAAATCAGTAGCCCTTCTATACACAAAAGATAAATGGGCTGAGAAAGAAATAAGGAAATCAACACACTTCACAATAGCCACAAATAATATAAAATATCTGGGGGTAACTCTAACCAAGCAAGTGAAAAACCGTAGATAAGAACTTCAAGTCCCTGAAGAAAGAAATTGAAAAAGATATCAGAAGATGGAAAGATCTCCCTTCTCATGGATAGGTAGGATCAACATAATAAAAATGGCCATCTTGCCAAATGCAATATACAGATTCAATGCGATTCCTATCCAAATACCAACTCAATTTTTTACAGATCTGGAAAAAACAATTCTCAACTTCATATGGAATAACAAAGGACCCAGAATAGCTAAATCAACCATGTACAATAACAGAACATCTGGAAGTATTACCATCCCTGATTTCAAGCTGTACTACAGGGAAATAGTAATAAAAACAGCATGGTACTAGTATAGAAACAGACCAGTTGACCAATGGAATCGATTGGAGACCCAGAAGTAAACCCACACACCTACAGTCACTTAATTTTTGACAAAGAAGCCAAAAACATACAATGGAAAAAGGAAAGCATCTTCAATAAATGGTGCTGGTCTAACTGGATGTCAACATGTAGAAGAATGTAAATAGATCCATACATATCACCCTGTACAAAACTTAAGTCTAAGTGGATCAAAGACCTCAACTTAAATCCGGACACACTAACATCAACAGAACAGAAAGTGGGGAAAAGCCTGGAACTCATTGGCACGGGTAGCAACTTCCTGAACAGAACACCAATAGCTCAGGCACTAAAACAAACAATCAATAAATGGGACCTTATAAAATTGAAAAGTTTCTATAAGGCAAAGGACACTGTCCTTAGAACAAAACGGCAGCCTACAGACTGGGAAAGGATCTTCACCAACCCAACATCTGACAGAGGGCTAATATCCAAAATATATAAAGAACTGAAGAAATTAAACACCAAAAAAATCAAATAGCCCCAACAATAAATGGGGTACAGAGCTAAACCAAGAATTCACAGAACAGAAATCTCTAAAGGCTGAGAGGCATTTGAAGAAATGTTCAACATCTTTGGTTATCAGGGAAATGCAACTTAAAACAACCCTGAGATTCCATCTCACACCTGTCAGAATGGCTAAGATCAAAAACTCAAATGACAGCACATGCTGGCGAGGAAGTGGAGAAAGAGGAACACTCCCCCATTGCTGGTGGAACTGCAAACTTGTGCAACCACTTTGGATATCAATCTGGAGTTATATTAGAAAATTTGGAATAATTCTACCTCAAGACCCAGCCATACCCCTCTTGGGCATATATCCAAAAGATTTGAAATGAAACCACAAGGACATTGCCTCAACAATTTTCATAGCAGCTTTATTTGTAATAGCCAGAAACTGGAAGCAACCCCAATGTCCTTCAACTGAAGAATGGATTAAAAAAACTCTGGTACATTTACACAATGGAATACTACACAGCTATCAGAAATGAGGAAATCATACAATTTGAAACCAAATGGATGGAACTAGAAAAGCTCATCCTAAGCGAGCTGATGCAGTCCCAGAAAAATAAACATGGTATGTATTCCCTTATATGGATATTAACCATACATCACAGGATAACTATCCTACAACCCACACACCCAAATAGATAGGAACCTAGCATATCTATCCTAGGAAAAATTTTACCCACCAGTGAGTCATGGAATCTGCTGCAGATTAGTGGAATACCATACCCTAAATGGTGTGCAATATCAAGCCCCAGTACAACTGTAAACTCTTGGCCCTTACATAACGGAAGATGTGAGGGAGTATGATATGTGATGGACCACCTCATGTGAGGAGAAGAAGACTATCATGTAGAGCAACAAGGAGGGAGGGAGGGAGGAAGAGAAGATAGAGGGAGGGAGGGAGGGGCCAGGAGGGGGGGAGGGAGGAAACTATGTTCTAGAAGTAACTTGAGAAAACAAAATAATACTTTTTTAAGAAAAGAGTTAATAAGCTTAAAAAAATATAATAAAAATACAACATAAAATTTCCAAACTATAATTTACCAAAGGTATACTTACCTTACTGGCATGAAAGGAAAATGTCCTTAATTTCAGATTAGAATGTTAGACTGCAGGTGGCCGCATAGATTACACAAACTTGATAGCAGCTTAAAAGTCTTTTTTGTAGATATATAGGATATTTTCATGGTTTGGCATTAAAAAGCAGGTAACAGGTTTAAAATACTGTAAATAAATTAAAGGTTACTGCTGTTCAAAATGGTTTCCTAAACCTCCAAGTGTTGAAAAACTTGGAGCTAAGATAAAATACATGAAATGCATGGTGTTAGCCAATGGCTTTAACTCCAGCAGAGACAGGAGGATCACAATAGAGTTAGTTGTCTTATAAATTCTAGAGTTACAAGGAACAGGGTGGTTCCTTAATCCCATCATTTGAGAAGTATACACCCTTAATCTCAGCACACTAGAGACAGAAATCGGCAGATCTCAGAGCTCAAGATCAGACTGACACAAAACAAGTTATAAATAGAGGAAAACTTCGATCCAGGGGTGGTGGAGCACATCTTTAATCCCATCAGTTGGGAACCACATGTCTTTGATCCCAATACTTAGAATACAGAGACAGGCACATAGGATTTGGAAGGATTTAGGTTTAAAAGCTACTTATAAAAGGCATGCTGAAATTCAAACAAATTGTCCTTTGAGATCTCAAAATATATACACTTAAGGTTTGTTTAGCTCGAAAATATCAAAATAATTTCTTCTTTAATCCGAATTGAAAGATAATACTTTTTATATTGTCAAAAAACAAAAAAACAAAATTCACTCCAGGAAAAATATTACCTGTCAACCCCCCCCCCAAAAAAAAAGGTAGTGTCCCAGAGTTAGGATTAGGGCAGGGCTC
>CAJQZJ010034331.1:1762824-1774765 GCA_907164525.1 Lophiomys imhausi
AAAAAAGGCCGGGGCCAGATGGTTTCAGCACAGAATTCTACCAGATATTCAAAGAAGAGCTAACACCAATATTCTTCAAATTCGCCCACAACATAGAAACAGAAGGAATACTGCCAAACACATTCTATGAGGCCACAGTCACCCTGATACCTAAACCTCAAAAAGATCCAACAGAGAAAGAAAATTTCATGAACATGGATGCAAGAATACTTAATAAAATACTTGCACACCAGATCCAAGATAATATCAAAAGTATCATACACCATGATCAAGTAGGCTTCATCCCAGGGATGCAGGGATGGTTCAACATTAGAATATCCATCAATGTAAGAAAAGAACCACATGATCATCTCATTGGACACTGAAAAAGCTTTTGACAAAATGCAGCACCCTTCATGTTAAAAGTCATAGAGAGATCAGGCATACAAGACCATACTTAAACATAATAAAGGCAATTTATAACAAGCCAATAGCCAACATCAAACTAAATGGAGAGAAACTCAAAGCATTTGCTCTAAAATCAGGGACAAGGCAAGGCTGCTCCATATCTCTTCAACATAGTACTTGAAGTTATAGCTAGATCAATAAAACAACTAAAGGAGATCAAGGGGATACAAATTGGAATGGAAGAAGTCAAAGTATCCCTATTTGCAGATGATATGATAGTATACATAAGTGACCCCAAAAATTCCACCAGAGAACTCCTACAGCTGATAAAGTCCAGCAAGTTGGTCGGATACAAAATCAATTCAAAAAAATCAGTAGCCCTTCTATACACAAAAGATAAATGGGCTGAGAAAGAAATAAGGAAATCAACACACTTCACAATAGCCACAAATAATATAAAATATCTGGGGGTAACTCTAACCAAGCAAGTGAAAAACCGTAGATAAGAACTTCAAGTCCCTGAAGAAAGAAATTGAAAAAGATATCAGAAGATGGAAAGATCTCCCTTCTCATGGATAGGTAGGATCAACATAATAAAAATGGCCATCTTGCCAAATGCAATATACAGATTCAATGCGATTCCTATCCAAATACCAACTCAATTTTTTACAGATCTGGAAAAAACAATTCTCAACTTCATATGGAATAACAAAGGACCCAGAATAGCTAAATCAATCATGTTCAATAACAGAACATCTGGAAGTATTACCATCCCGGATTTCAAGCTGTACTACAGGGAAATAGTAATAAAAACAGCATGGTACTAGTATAGAAACAGACCAGTTGAACAATGGAATCGATTGGAGACCCAGAAGTAAACCCACACACCTACAGTCACTTAATTTTTGACAAAGAAGCCAAAAACATACAATGGAAAAAGGAAAGCATCTTCAATAAATGGTGCTGGTCTAACTGGATGTCAACATGTAGAAGAATGTAAATAGATCCATACATATCACCCTGTACAAAACTTAAGTCTAAGTGGATCAAAGACCTCAACTTAAATCCGGACACACTAACATCAACAGAACAGAAAGTGGGGAAAAGCCTGGAACTCATTGGCACGGGTAGCAACTTCCTGAACAGAACACCAATAGCTCAGGCACTAAAACAAACAATCAATAAATGGGACCTTATAAAATTGAAAAGTTTCTATAAGGCAAAGGACACTGTCCTTAGAACAAAACGGCAGCCTACAGACTGGGAAAGGATCTTCACCAACCCAACATCTGACAGAGGGCTAATATCCAAAATATATAAAGAACTGAAGAAATTAAACACCAAAAAAATCAAATAGCCCCAACAATAAATGGGGTACAGAGCTAAACCAAGAATTCACAGAACAGAAATCTCTAAAGGCTGAGAGGCATTTGAAGAAATGTTCAACATCTTTGGTTATCAGGGAAATGCAACTTAAAACAACCCTGAGATTCCATCTCACACCTGTCAGAATGGCTAAGATCAAAAACTCAAATGACAGCACATGCTGGTGAGGAAGTGGAGAAAGAGGAACACTCCTCCATTGCTGGTGGAACTGCAAACTTGTGCAACCACTTTGGATATCAATCTGGAGTTATATTAGAAAATTTGGAATAATTCTACCTCAAGACCCAGCCATACCCCTCTTGGGCATATATCCAAAAGATTTGAAATGAAACCACAAGGACATTGCCTCAACAATTTTCATAGCAGCTTTATTTGTAATAGCCAGAAACTGGAAGCAACCCCAATGTCCTTCAACTGAAGAATGGATTAAAAAAACTCTGGTACATTTACACAATGGAATACTACACAGCTATCAGAAATGAGGAAATCATACAATTTGAAACCAAATGGATGGAACTAGAAAAGCTCATCCTAAGCGAGCTGATGCAGTCCCAGAAAAATAAACATGGTATGTATTCCCTTATATGGATATTAACCATACATCACAGGATAACTATCCTACAACCCACACACCCAAATAGATAGGAACCTAGCATATCTATCCTAGGAAAAATTTTACCCACCAGTGAGTCATGGAATCTGCTGCAGATTAGTGGAATACCATACCCTAAATGGTGTGCAATATCAAGCCCCAGTACAACTGTAAACTCTTGGCCCTTACATAACGGAAGATGTGAGGGAGTATGATATGTGATGGACCACCTCATGTGAGGAGAAGAAGACTATCATGTAGAGCAACAAGGAGGGAGGGAGGGAGGAAGAGAAGATAGAGGGAGGGAGGGAGGGGCCAGGAGGGGGGGAGGGAGGAAACTATGTTCTAGAAGTAACTTGAGAAAACAAAATAATACTTTTTTAAGAAAAGAGTTAATAAGCTTAAAAAAATATAATAAAAATACAACATAAAATTTTCAAACTATAATTTACCAAAGGTATACTTACCTTACTGGCATGAAAGGAAAATGTCCTTAATTTCAGATTAAAATGTTAGACTGCAGGTGGCCGCATAGATTACACAAACTTGATAGCAGCTTAAAAGTCTTTTTTGTAGATATATAGGATATTTTCATGGTTTGGCATTAAAAAGCAGGTAACAGGTTTAAAATACTGTAAATAAATTAAAGGTTACTGCTGTTCAAAATGGTTTCCTAAACCTCCAAGTGTTGAAAAACTTGGAGCTAAGATAAAATACATGAAATGCATGGTGTTAGCCAATGGCTTTAACTCCAGCAGAGACAGGAGGATCACAATAGAGTTAGTTGTCTTATAAATTCTAGAGTTACAAGGAACAGGGTGGTTCCTTAATCCCATCATTTGAGAAGTATACACCCTTAATCTCAGCACACTAGAGACAGAAATCGGCAGATCTCAGAGCTCAAGATCAGACTGACACAAAACAAGTTATAAATAGAGGAAAACTTCGATCCAGGGGTGGTGGAGCACATCTTTAATCCCATCAGTTGGGAACCACATGTCTTTGATCCCAATACTTAGAATACAGAGACAGGCACATAGGATTTGGAAGGATTTAGGTTTAAAAGCTACTTATAAAAGGCATGCTGAAATTCAAACAAATTGTCCTTTGAGATCTCAAAATATATACACTTAAGGTTTGTTTAGCTCGAAAATATCAAAATAATTTCTTCTTTAATCCGAATTGAAAGATAATACTTTTTATATTGTCAAAAAACAAAAAAACAAAATTCACTCCAGGAAAAATATTACCTGTCAACCCCCCCCCCAAAAAAAAAGGTAGTGTCCCAGAGTTAGGATTAGGGCAGGGCTCTGTTCTTATCTTTCCAGGAGATTTTTTTTTTTTAACTACTTTATTTTTTTTTCTTCAAGTTACATCTCAGTAACAAACCCCTCCCTATTCCCCCTTCCTAACCCGCCCTTCCATCCTCTTCCCTCCAGAGGTTTCCCCTTTCAGTCCAACAGCTGGTTCCTTCTCTTATAACAGTAAGTATTATACAAAACAATAGATATAAATATGCCACATAAAGCATCCATCCAAGTAATCCAGGGACAACTGGACAAACCAACAAAAACAGATGAAACACCAAAGAAGACAAGTAGCCCAGACGATCCAGCCTTGCACTCTTCCTCAATAGCTGATTTCTCAAAAGTCTACAACCACAAAAACTCAAAATCCCTAAGATTGTTCAGCTCCACAGACTGCTGCAGCCAGAACTTCAGTAAATTCCTGAAGTTCAGCTTCTGTCTACGAACTTCTTAGGACATTTAAATAGCTGAGCACAAAACTACTGAACATCAAATGATTCTATTAACATTTTTAACCATTTTTCCATTCTTATTTGGGCCCAAACAGGTTTACTATGTCCCAAATCAGCAGGAAGTCATATTAAGAGAGTGATGCCCCATTCCCAGAAGGTGGGGAGGGTATTTTCCCCCCTTTGGTCATTTGATGGATAATAGAAAATCTTGCTATTTAGGGGAAGACATTACAAGCTGTTAAATGGTCTTGTTAAATAGGTTTTGGAGGTTAGACCCAGGGACTTCTCTCTTTTTCTTTTCTGTATCCTCTTTCTCTCCCATGTAGGAGTGAACAGACTTGAGAAAAAATGGGACATAGACATACTATAGGAAAGATCAAGAAAAAAGGACAGATTATTGAATATGCCCTTATACCTTTGTATATTGATACATAATTAATATTACATTTGGCTAAATTGGTATTGATCTGTGTATATTAATGTAAAATTAGGATTGTGTTGGGCTACATCGGTATTCATCTTTGTATATTGATAGAAAAATTAAGATTATATTTGGCCACAATGGTATTGATCCTTGTATATTGATATAAAATTAAGATTATATTTGGCCACATTGGTATTGATCTTTGTATATTGATACAAAATTAAGGGTAATGCTTTTTAAAGGTATTGTACCTAGTAATGCTTAAAAATGAAATGTGAAGTTTCGGCCTTTTGCTACTAACTATCGTAAACTGTTTAGGATAGTTAAGAAATGCAAACTAATAGTCATTCAAGCTTGTCATTTTGTTAGGTACTATGACAGTCTATCACAGTTATTTTCTAAGCTGATCAGAAATCAAGTTGCTAAGAGACAAGCAACATTTGCTTATCTAAATAGAGATAGATAGGGAGTTTTCAAAAACTTCCAGAGATCTGCAGAATATGGCATTCAAAGATGTTTTCTTAACTTAAAATTTTTTTGATATTGAGACATGTCAGCTCCTGACAACACCCCCTATTCTACTCCAAATAGATGATGAGCAGTGAAGAATCTCCAATGGGAGATGGTTGAATTAGTGGCAAGCCTATCCCTTGGCAAGAAAAACCCCTTGCTTCAACTGTAGACAGAATGTTGTCCAAAAAAGGACAAAACTTGGAAGCAGGTAAGTCGACAGCCTAGCTCTGCCAAGACAGGGCAGGCAAGTCCTTCATAATTCCTGTTTTATAATCAATGTCTGTCAGAGAAACGGGGCCAAACAGCTCAAGATTGATGTATGGAGAGAAAATGGGAACTGTCCAGGCAGCTACTGGTATGTCATTTCTTAGTTTTGGAAGCTGAAGGCCCTGCACTTCCCCTATAATCAGATATATTTATCCCTCTCAGGTCTCTGAGGTCGTTGAAGAATAGATAGCTAGAGTCTCATAGTTAAATTTTGAGTTGTTTACGAATCAAGAGGGTGTTCTGGATTTAAGAAGATGTTTTTAAAATTGTGATGCAAGTTAGTATGAAAGCTGAGTTAGATATAGAACTTTAAACTCATGGAGATGGTTAGATAGTAGAATGTTAATGTCAGGTGCCAAATACATACGGACTGGACATTGGGAATGTATGCTAAGCCATATAACTCTCATAATTGTGGCCTATTTATTTCTGTTGTTTTGTACTGTATTTATTGTTATAAGAGAAAGAACTATTTGTTGGACTGAAAGGGAGAGCTGTTGGAGGGAAAAAGACATACCTTAAACTTAAAAAAAAAGGGAAGAGGATGGAAGGTTGAGGGGGAGGAGGGTGGAAGGGTGGGGCTGGAGGGGGGAATAGGGAGGGGATTGTGATTGAGATGTAACTTGAAGAAATAAAAAATAAATTAAAAAAAGATGGGGGGCCAAGATGGCGGCGAACTGCACAGACGCATTTTGAATGTGGGAGAGAAGAGCCATAGAAAACACAGAGTTGTGGGACACTGTGCAAAAACCGGAGGGTCTGGCCCCTCCGGGAACACGCACAGCTCCCAAGGGACTGTTAAAAGTCCCAGGGCAAGGCTCTCCCCCCATCTCTCGCAGACACGGAAGCCATTAAATCCGGGATTCGGGAACTCCCATTTGAAGAGGCACCTGGTAAGATCGATCCCAACACACAGCAAGCAGAATCAAAGGCCACATGGCGATCGCTCACTAGCCTACTGGGCTTCCCACACCTCAGGAAGACCATATAACTACTTAGGAAACTTTGCAGAATAGTTGAAGTCTTAACAAGGAAGAAACAGGGCGCTCGGTGGGTGATCCGCAGCTGACCGAGCCGGAGCGGGAGGTGGGCGGGCAGAGCAGTTGGGGAGGGAAGCAGGCGCAGGCGGGCGCACCCACGGCAAAGCAGCTAGGGAAGGAGGCCAGCTCAGACGGCAGGAGGGGCCGAAGCTCCGCCCACCCACGGCAAAGCAGCTAGGGCGGGAGGCCGGCTCAGACGGCGGGAGGGGACGAAGCTCCGCCCACCCACAGCAAAGCAGCTAGGGTAGGAGGCCGGCTCAGACCACGGGAGGGGCCGAAGCTCTGCCCATCCATGGCGGAGCAGATAGGGAGGGATGCGGCCAGGCCTGTGGCGGAGAAGCCTAGTGGGTAACCTGAAGCCAGGGGACCATAGCTGTATTCTGGTAAACCCAGACATATTAGGTGTGGGGCTGGGCCCTGTCAGCCTCCATGACAACAAACAAAGCCCACAAAATCTGTGCCTGGGCAAACAGGTCCATACCATCAGAACCATTACAGGCTGATCACTCAGTGTGCAACATAGAGAAGTCTGAACTGGGAGCAGAGAAACAATTCTGGACCATTACTCACTACTGGGAATAGGCTGCACCAGCTCACAGCGATTCAGGCTATTAAAACCACAGTGACCCTGAGATCCCCCTGTAAGCAACGACAGATAGCCAAGCAATTCACCTCCTTCACTAAAGCATCCCCTGTGGATCCAAGCACAGAAAACGACAAGAACAGACAGCTAAACACACCCACATGGCCAAAGGTCCAAGAAAAAATAGAAATCAAGGAAATATGACTCCAACAAAGCAGAATTATCCTAGCTCATCCAATTCGGATGACCTCACACCAACAGTAACACATGAAAACGATGACAATTCTGCATTATGGAAAGTGATAGAGTCCCTTCAAGAAGAACTTAAATCTATGAAGGTATTCAAAGAAGCCACAATTTTACAAGCCAAAACAATGAACAACACCATTAAAGAACTCCAAGCCAAGGTGACAGAGCTTGAACAGGAAAAGGACAAAGCAATGAAAGATTTGCAGACAAAAAAGAGTAAGCTGGAGAAGGAAATGTACAAAAAGAACAATACCATACAAGACATGAAAATAGAAATAGAAACAATGAAGAAAACACAGTCAGAGTTAAAAGAGGAAGTGGAGAACAAAGGGAAGAGAACAGGAACTACGAATGTGAGTATCAACAATAGGAGGATGCAAGAGATGGAAGACAGGATCTCAGGCATGGAAGATTCGATGGAAGAAATCAGTACAACATCCAAAGAAAACGAGAAGGCTAAAAAATCTCTCGCCCATAACATCCAAGAAATTAAGGACTCGATGAAAAGACGGAACCTAAGAATCATAGGCATAGAGGAAAGAGAAGACTCCCGACTCCAAGGTCCAGGAAATATCTTCAACAAAGTGATAGAAGAAAATTTCCCAAACCTGAAAAAAGAGATGCCAATAAAAATCCAAGAGGCTTACAGAACACCAAACAGATTAGATCAGAAAAGAAACTCCTCTCGCCACATAATAATTGAAACACCAAATGTACAGAACAAAGAAAGGATATTAAAAGCTGTAAGAGAAAAAGGCCAAGTCACGTACAATGGCAGACCCATCAGAATTACACCTGACTTCTATCAGAAACTTTAAAAACTAGAAGGGTCTGGTCAGATATACTACAAGTCCTGAGAGATCATAGGTTCCCAGCCAGACTACTATACCCAGCAAAACTCTCTATCAACATAGGTGGAGAAAACAAGATATTCCATGACAAAATCAAATTTAAACAATATCTCCCCACAAACCCAGCCCTACAGAAAATCCTAGAAGGAAAATTCCATCCCAGAGAAGAAAACTTCACCCAAGAAAACAAAGGGAATAGAAAACCACTCAGCAACTAAACCAAAAGAAGCACAGGACCATCACCTATACCAAACTAATGGGAAACAACAACCCCAGGTCACCAATATCCATCAACATCAATGGTCTCAACTCCCCAATAAAAAGACACAGATTTACAGAGTGGATCCGCAAGCAAGACCCGTCCCTTTGCTGCATACAAAAAACACATCTCACTACCAGAGATAGTCACTACCTCAGAGTAAAGGGCTGGGAAAAGGTTTTCCAAGCAAATGGACCCAGGAAGCAAGCTGGAGTAGCCATCCTAATATCAAACAAAACAGACTTCCATCTGAAGTTAATGAAAAAAGACAAAGAAGGGCATTATATACTCATTAAAGGGAATATTCATCAAGAGGAAATCTCAATACTGAATATCTATGCCCCAAATACAAAGGCACCTACTTTTGTAAAGAAACACTTCTAAAACTTAAATCGCACGTTGATCACAACACATTAGTAGTGGGAGACTTCAACACCCCACTCACAACAATGGACAGATCATCAAGACTGAGGCCAAACAGAGAAATATGGAGTCTAACAGAGATCATGAAACAAATGGACCTAACAGATATCTACAGAATGTTTCACCCAAACACAAAGGAATACACGTTTTTCTCAGCACCCCACGGAACCTTCTCCAAAATTGACCACATAGTTGGACACAAAGATAGTCTCAATAGATACAAGAAAATTGAAATAACACCTTGTATCTTATCAGACCACCACGGAAGAAAGCTGGTCTTCAACAGCAAAAGAATCAACAGAAAGCCTACACACACATGGAAATTGAACAGCTCCTTACTGGATGACCACTGGGTCAGGGAAGAAATAAAGAAGAAAATCAAAGACTTCTTAAAATCCAACGACAATGAAGACACAACATACCCAAACCTATGAGATACAATGAAAGCTGTGCTACGAGGAAAGTTCATAGCACTAAGTGCATTCAAAAAGAAAATTGTGACAGCTCATATTAGTGAATTAACAGCTAAGCTGGGTGAATTGGAAAAAAAAAGAAGCAAACACGCCCAAGAGGAGCAGAAGGCAGGAAATCATCAAACTTAGGGCTGAAATCAACAACTTAGAATCAAAAAGAACTATACAAAGAATCAATGAAACCAAGAGTTGGTTCTTCGAGAAAATCAACAAAATAGACAGACCCCTAGCCAAATTAACTAAAAGGCAAAGAGAAAGAACCCAAATCAACAAAATCAGAAATGAAAAGGGAGAAATAACAACAGACACTGAGGAGATCCAGAAAATATTCGGGTCCTACTTTAAAAATCTATACTCCACCAAATTTGAAAACCTAAGCGAAATGGACAATTTCCTCGATAAATTCCACCTACCAAAACTAAATCAAAATCAGAATAACAGCTTAAACAGCCCAATAACACCTAAGGAAATAGAAACAGTCATTAATAATCTCCCAACCAAAAAAAGCCCAGGGCCAGATGGCTTTAGCATGGAATTCTACCGGACCTTCAAAGAGGAGATAACACCATTACTCTTCAAACTCTTCCACCACATAGAAACAGAAAGAACACTGCCAAACTCATTCTATGAGGCCACTGTTATTCTGATTCCTAAACCACACAAAGACCCAACAAAGAAAGAGAACTTCAGACCAATCTCCCTCATGAACATAGATGCAAAGATACTTAATAAAATACTAGCAAACCGAATTCAAGAACACTTCAAAAATATCATACATTGCCGGGCGTTGGTGGCGCACGCCTTTAATCCCAGCACTTGGGAAGCAGAGGTAGGCGGATCTCTGTGAGTTCGAGGCCAGCCTGGTCTACAATGTGAGTCTAGGACAGCCAGAGCTGTTATATAGAGAAACCCTGTCTCGAAAAACCAAAAAAAAAAAATATCATACATCATGATCAAGTAGGCTTCATCCCAGGAATGCAGGGATGGTTCAATATACAAAAGTCTATCAATGTAATTCACCATATAAACAAGATGAAAGAAAAAAAAACACATGATAATCTCACTAGATGCAGAAAAAGCATTTGACAAAATCCAACACCCCTTCATGCTAAAAGTTCTGGAGAGAACAGGCATACAAGGACCATACCTAGAAATAATAAAGGCAATATACAGCAAGCCAGTGGCCAACATCAAATTAAATGGAAAGAAGCTTGAAGCATTTCCTCTAAACTCAAGGACAAGACAAGGATGTCCACTTTCACCATATCTCTTCAATATAGTACTTGAAGTTCTTGCTAGAGCAATAAGACAACTAAAGGAAATCAAAGGGATAAACATTGGAAACGAAGAAGTCAAATTATCCCTATTCGCAGATGATATGTTACTATACATAAGCGACCCCAAAAACTCCACCAAAGAACTCTTACAGCTGATAAACAACTTCAGCAAGGTGGCTGGATACAAAATTAACTCAAAAAAATCAGAAGCCCTTCTTTATACAACAAACAAGCATACCGAAAAAGAAATAAGGGAAACAACCCCCTTCACAATAGCCACAAACAATATAAAATACCTGGGGGTAACTCTAACCAAGCAAGTAAAGGACCTATACAACAAGAACTTCAAGCCCCTGAAGAAAGAAATGGAAGATGCATTTAGAAGATGGAAAAATCTCCCATGCTCACGGATAGGTAGGATCAACATAATAAAAATGGCTATTCTACCAAAAGCAATATATAGATTCAATGCAATTCCTATCAAAATACCAACACAATTCTTTATAGACCTGGAAAAAGCTATACTCAACTTCATATGGAACAACAAAAAGCCCAGAATAGCTAAATCAATCCTGTACAATAACAAAGCATCTCGAGGTATCACCATCCCAGATTTCAAGCTGTACTACAGAACAATAATAATAAAAACAGCATGGTACTGGTATAGAAACAGACCAGTGGATCAATGGAATCGAATTGAAGACCCAAACCTGGACCCACACACCTATGGCCAACTAATCTTTGACAAAGAAACCAAAACCGCACAATGGAAGAAGGACAGCATCTTCAACAAATGGTGCTGGTCCAACTGGATGTCCACTTGCAAAAGAATGAAATTAGACCCATACCTATCACCTTGTACAAAACTTAATTCCAAGTGGATCAAAGACCTTAACATAAGGCCGGCCACACTAAAGATACTAGAAGAAAAAGTAGGAGAAACCCTCGAACTCATTGGCACAGGTGACAACTTCCTGAACAGAACATCAAAAGCTCAGGACATGAGTTCAACAATCAATAAATGGGACCCCATGAAACTGAAAAGCTTCTGTAAGGCAAAAGACACAGTCATTAGAACAAAACGGCAACCAACAGACTGGGAGAAAATCTTCACCAACCCCACATCTGATAGAGGGCTATTATCTAAAATCTACAAAGAACTCAAGAAACTAAATGCCAAGAAACCAAACAATCCAATCAAAAAATGGGGACGGAGCTAAATAGAGAATTCACAAAGGAGGAATCCCTAATGGCCAAGAGTTACCTGAAGAAATGCTCAACATCCTTAATCATCAGAGAAATGCTACTCAAGACGACCCTGAGATTCCATCTCACACCTGTCAGAATGGCTAAGATAAAGAGCTCAAATGACAGCACATGCTGGCGAGGGTGTGGAGAAAGGGGAACCCTACTCCATTGCTAGTGGTTGCACAAGTCTGCACTCCCACCAGCAATGGA
>CAJQZJ010034331.1:1774865-1805519 GCA_907164525.1 Lophiomys imhausi
CCAACAGACTGGGAGAAAATCTTCACCAACCCCACATCTGATAGAGGGCTATTATCTAAAATCTACAAAGAACTCAAGAAACTAAAAGCCAAGAAACCAAATAATCCAATCAAAAAATGGGAGACGGAGCTAAATAGAGAATTCACAAAGGAGGAATCCCTAATGGCCAAGAGTTACCTGAAGAAATGCTCAACATCCTTAATCATCAGAGAAATGCTACTCAAGACGACCCTGAGATTCCATCTCACACCTGTCAGAATGGCTAAGATAAAGAGCTCAAATGACAGCACATGCTGGCGAGGGTGTGGAGAAAGGGGAACCCTACTCCATTGCTGGTGGGAGTGCAGACTTGTGCAACCACTATGGAGGTCTGTCTGGAGATATCTTAGAAACCTTGGAACAACTTTGCCTCAGGACCCAGCCATACCACTTCTGGGTATACACCCAAAGGACCTCTCACGGAGACATAGGAAAGTCTCTTCATCTATGTTCATAGCAGCCTTATTTGTAATAGCTAGAAACTGGAAACAACCCAGATGTCCCTCAACTGAAGAATGGATTAAAAAATTGTGGTACATCTATACAATGGAATATTACTCAGCTATAAGAAACAACGAAATCATGCAATTTGCAACCAAATGGATGGAGCTAGAGAAGCTCATCCTGAGTGAGCTAACCCAGACTCAGAAGGATGCACATGGCATCTATTCACTTATAGTAGGATTTTAGCTATATCGTACAGGATATCTGTACAACAACCAACACACCAAAAGGAATATGGACATAAACTTTTTTTTTTCATTTCTTTTTCTTTTTCCTTTCCCTTTTTTTTCCTCTTTCTTTTTCCTCTCTTTTTTTTGTTGTTGTTCTTTGTTTTTTATGGGTTTGTGTGTCTGTTGGTCTTTTTTTTTAGTTTTCCCCCCCTGTAGCAAGGAGACACCTTTCACTGTCAGTACTGCCTCGTAGGCCCCCGGTGTATGAAGAGGCTCTCGGCCCTCATATGACTCCTGATCTGTGGTGAGAGACTGGTATGCAGGGACACTCCACCCCAGAGGATCAAGACGGAAGGGTCAGGGTGTAGAGCATGGGAGGGTGGGGCTGGGAAGCGGGAAAAGAGGACAATATGTTAAGGATGTAACCTGTAGCAACAAACAAATAAATTTATTAATTAAAAAAAAGCAGGTAACAACGTTAAAACACTGTAAATAAAATAAAGGACACAGCCATTCAACCTGGTTTTATAAACCTCCAAGTGTCGAAAAAACATAGTGCTAAGGTAAAATACAGGAGAAATGTGGTGTTAACCCATGCCTTTAACTTCAGCAGAGACGGGAGGAGCACCATAGAGTTAGTGGACTTATGAATTCTAGAGTTACACGGAAAAGGGTGGTGAGGGTACACACCCTTAATCCCATCATTCAAGAAGAGTACACCCTTAACCCCAACACACTAGAGACAGAAACAGGCAGATCTCAGAGCTCAAGGTCAGCCTGATACAAAACAAACTCTAAAGAAAAACTTTGATCCAGGATTGGTGGAACACATCTTTAATCCCCTCAGATGGGAACCACAGGTCTCGGATCCCAATAATTAGAATGCAGAGACACACACATAGGATTTGGAAGGACCTAAGTTTAAAAGCTACTTACAAAAGGCCCACTCAATACAAACAAATTGTCCTTCGAGATCTCAAAATATATACACTAAAGCTGGTTTAGCTCCAAAATAACAAAATAATTTCTTCTTTAAACCAGATTGAAAGATAGCACTTTATATATTGTCAAAAAACCAAATTTGCTTCAGGAGAAATATTACCTACCCCCCCCAAAAAAAAAAGAGGGCGATTGTCCCTGAGTGAGGATTAGGGCAGGGCTCTGTTCTTATCTTTCCAGGAGAATCAAAGCATCCATTCAAGGAACCCAGGGACAACTGGACAACGGAAACCTCAGCAGAAATCAGAATCAGACACCAAAAGAAGAGTGACCCAGATGATTCAGCCTGACAGACTCCCTCAATAGCTGTCTCCATCAAAAGCCTACAACCACAACAACTCAATATCGCTAAGACCGTTCAGCCCTACACAATGCCCCAGCCAGAACCTCAGTAAAGCCTGGAAGTTCAGCTTCTGCCTACAAACTCCTTAGGACATCTAAACAGCTGAGAACAGAAGGACTGAACATTAAAGGATTGTATTAACATTTTTAACCATTTTTCCATTTTGGTTTGGGCCCCAAACAGGTTTACTATGACCCAAATCAGCAGGAAGTCATTTTAAGAGAGCGACGTCCCATACCCAGAGGGTGGGGAGGGTGTTTCTCCGCACCCCCTTTTTTTGGTTATTTGAAGGACAACTGAAAACTCTGTTATTTAGGGGAAGAGATTACAAGTTGTTAAATGGTCCTGTTTAATGGGTTTTGGAGGTTAGACCCAGGGTATTCCTTCTTTCCCTTTTCTATATCCTTCTTTATCTCCTATGTAGGAATGCACGGACTTGAGAAAAATTGAGACATAGACATAGCACAGGAAGGACCAAGAAGAAGGGTCAGATTATTGAATATGCCCTTATACCTTTGTATATTGATACAAAATTAGTAGTATATTTGGCTAAAGTGGTATTGACCATTGTTTATTGTGCAAAAAATAAGATTGTATTGTCTACATCGGTATTGATATTTGCATATTAATACAAAATTAAGATTATAGTTGGCCACAATGGTATTGACCCTTGTTTATGGACGCAATATTAAGATTGTATTGGGCCACATAGGCATTGATCTTTGTATATTGATACAAAATCAAGAGTATATTTAGCCACATTTGAATAGATCTTTGTATATTGATACAAAATTAAAGGTAACGCTTCCTAATGGTATCGTACCTAGAGATACTTAAAAATGAAATGTGAAGCTCTGGCCTCTTGATACCAACCGTCTTAAACTGTTTAGGATAGTTAAGAAAAACAAACTCCCAGTCATGCATGCATGTCACCTTGTTAGCTACTACGACAGTCTATCACAGATATTCTCTAAGCTACTCAGTAATCAAGTTGTTAAGAGACAAGCAACATTTGCTTATCTAAATACAAGAGATAGATAGGGCATTCTTCAAAAACCCCAAGAGATCTGCAGAATATGGCATTCAAAGATGTGGTCTTAAATTAAGATTTTTTTTTTGATATCGTGACATATCAGCTCCTGACAGCACCCCCTATTCTACTCCAAGTAGAAGAAAAGCATCGAAGAATCTCCAGTGTGATATGGTTGAATTAGTGGCAAGCCTATCTCTTGGCATGTAAAAACTCCTTGCTTCAACTGCAGACAGACTGCTGTCCGAAAAGGACAAAACTTGGTGGCAGGGAAGTCGACAGCCTAGCTCTGCCAAGACAGGGTAGGTTAGTCCTTCATAATCCCTGCTCTACAATAAATATCTGTCAGAGAAACAGGACCAAAAGGCTGAAGACTGATGCTGGAATGTATGGAGAGAAAATGGGAACTGTCCAGGTAGTCACTGGTTTGTCATTTCTTAGTATTGGAAGCTGCAGGCCCTGCACTCCCTATATAATCAGATATATTTATCCCTCTCAGGTCTCTGAGGTGGTTGAATAATAGACAGCTTGAGTCTCATAGCTAAATTTTGAGTTGTTTAGGAATCAAGAGGGCATTTTAGATCTAAGAAGATGGTTATAGTAGTGATGCAAGTTAGTATGAAAGCTAAGTCAGTTATAGAACTTTAAACTCATGGAGTTGGTTAGAAGGTAGAAGGTTAAAGTCAGGGGCCAAATATGTATGAACTGGACATTGGGAAGGTATACTGGGCCATTTAACTCTCATAAATATGGTATATTTAATTCTGCTGTTTTGTATAGAATTTACTGTTATAAGAGAAAGAACCATTTGTTGGATTGAAAAGGGAAGCTGTTGGGGGGGGAAGAGGGTGGAAGGGTGGGACAGGAAGGGGGAATAGGGAAGGGTTTGTGACTGAGATGTAACTTGAAGAAAAAAAAATAAAGTACTTAATAAAAAAAAGATTCTTTGTCTTGTAACAATAAATACAATACAAAACAATAAGAACAATTAGGTGACAATTATGAAAATTATAAGGTATAACATACATTCCCAATGTATTTGGCAACTGATATTAATATTCTATTATCTGTCTATCTTGATGAGTTTAAAGTTCCATATCTAACTTAGTTTCCATCCTAACTTGCTTTATCAATTTAAAAACATCTTCTTAGACCTAAAACATACTTTTAATTCCTAAACAACTTAAAATTTAACTGTGAGACTGTAACTATCTTGTCTTCAACCACATCAGAGACCCAAGAAGATAAATATATCTGAGTAAACAGGAAGTACAGAGCCAGAAGCTTCTAAAACTAAGAAATGACAGACAACTGGCTGCCTGGACAGTCTCCAATTTCTCTCCTTAACATTGGAGCATCTATCTTCAGCCTTGTGGCCCAGTATCTCTGACAGACATTAATTGTAAAGTAGGAATTATGAAGGACTTGCCTACCCTGTCTTGGCAGAGCTAGGCTGTCAACTTATCTGCTTATTTGGTTATCTAAATATACGGAGATAGATATGTGGTCTTCTAAAACCTCAAGAGATCTGTAGAATATGGCATTTAAAAATGTTCTCTTAAGATTTTTTGATATTGGGACATGTCAGCTCCTGACAGCACCCCCCATTCTATTCCAAGTAGATGATGAGAATTGAAGAATCTCCATTTGGAGATGGTTGCATTAGTGGCAAGCTTGTCACTCGGCAAGAGAAATCCCTTGCTTTAACTGTAGACAGAATGCTCTCCGAACAGATTTCCTTTCTTAAAAGTTGTTCTTTACACTGGTCCAGTGAACATTTGTCACTGCCCTCACACTTACCGCTGGAAGTTGCACAAACTTGTCGCCATACTTGTCTGTTTATTCCAGAGATCCCATGTTATATGCAGAGCTTGAATTTAATCATCACAAGCTTAGAATGGTGGGACTGGCTGGGGTTCATTTGACCCTGAGCCCAGAGGGCTGCACTGAAGATAATGATGGTGAAGTGGCTACCCTTCACCTTCTTGACTCTTTGATTGGAGTATAAATTAAATGAGCCCAGATCAACAAGGGAAGAAAGCTACATTTAATTACTCAGGATATCTAGAACTCACAGAAAAACATGTAACTTGAAGAAAAAAAAAAGCAAATGGTTGAAGTTTATGGAACATTCCAGTAGTCAGGGCCTATGCCTTTAGTACCAGCACTTTAGGAGGCAGAGGCAGGCAGATTTATGTGAGTTCTAGCCCAGCCTGGTCTACTGAGCTAGCTCCAGGGCAGCCAGGACTGTTACAAAGAGAAATCCTGTCTTGAAAAATCTAAAAACTAAACAAAACAAAGGGGAAAATTATTAAACACATCCTCATAACAGAAACAAATGAGGTTTGAGGCTTCTGGGGAAGTAGGCAGTTACTCAAGATATAGTAGGGGTGGGAAGGAAGTGTGCCTGTGTTGCAAATAAGTGTGCCAGAAAGAAAAAGTTAATCTGGGTATTGTCCTCTACTTGACACAAAAAGCTTACCCTTGTACGTTTCCTTTACAGATATGTGTGTGTGTGTCTGACAGGGAAGGCTTGTCAGAGCTACTACTGAATCTGCAATTCTTCATAATAACAAGCCTCAAAAGTGCCAAGTATATTTTGGGGTATCATATTTTGGTCTCCTATGATGATAATATTTAAGGGAGATGTGTTCTGAACTCCAGTAACTGAGCATTGTGAAAAAAGGAATTGACAGGCCATTGCACACAGAAATACTCCAGTCTTTGTCATGATTAAGAAAGTACCTTCCATGGAGTGAAATGTTTATTTCTAATAGTAATATAGATTTATAGAGTACACCTAAGAGGATACACAGGCTTGCATAAAAATGGAGATACTCAGCTTGAGTAGTTTGTAGCCCCCAACAGTGACTGCAGTTGGTGCACAGCCCTCAATAGTGACTCAACTCATTATTTATTTTTTCTCTCTTTGGAATTTCTTGCTCACAATGAAGTTGTCCAATTTACTGAGAGCCAACAGAGGGGTCCAAGAGAGAATCACTCCTGGTTTTGCAGTCATATGGCCCCTCACATAAATACTGTGAGAAATTTCTGTGTCAATACAGAGTAATCTCTAAGATACATGAATGGGAGGAAAAGAAAAGTACCAAGGTTTATGCTGAATTCCTCTTCTTTATGTAGGAAAGGATAAAGAGCAATATTGTGTGCTCATATCTACTTATATTTTCTCAAAGAAACTCCTGATAGGCCTATATGAATCTTTAAACAAATGGTAACCAGACTCAGGGTATGTATCAGAAGAGGAAATGAAAGTGAGGCTCCAGACTGAGGCCTTCTCGACTCATGTTGAAACTTACTTGCCACTGAAAAGGCATGAAGTGAGACTTTTAGGGTGTGGTCATGTCATAGGAGTTCTACCACCATGAATGAATCAGTGGATGCTGTGGCTGTGGGAGTTACTGTCCAGTGTGTTCCTGATAAAAGAGAGATTGATCTTGATTCCTTTCTCTGCCTGTGTATACTGGTTTGTCCCTTCTGTTATATCACAACCGAGAAGAGAAGCTCAACAGATGCTGATACTGTATTCTTGACTTTCCTGGCCACCAGGAGCATGAACCAGATAAATTATTATTCTTTTGGTATGCTAGTCTTTTTTTCATTGTAATATTTGTAATGGAGTCTCAATCTGTAACGCAGGATATTTTGGAACTTGTTATGTAGCCAAAGTTGGCTTATAACTTACAACAATCCTCCTCCCTTAGCCTTTTGAGGGATGAGATTACAAGCATGTGTATTCTTCTATAGCCTCAGAAAAGGGACTATGATAGACGAAATGTGTTTTTATAATAATTTTTCTCTTTTAAATGTATGTACTATCAGCTTCTCAAAAATAACATTAAAAATTACCAGATGTAATCTAAACAAATCTATTTATGTATGGATAACAGTTTCCTGTCACCAGGCAAACTTATAAAATCACCCACAGCTGAGAGATTTCCAGAAGAGCAGTTTCCTTCTGGTTCAAGCATTGTTTCCTCCCAGAATTCACAACATACTGATAGCAGCTTCCTTCCTCTCTTGGGATTCATGCTTAGACTGTCGCCCCTGAGGACCTGAGAGCACAGCAGAAGATAAAAGGTACAAACACCTCTTACATGGCCCTGTGTGACTTCCCCAAACAGAGCCACCAACTGTGGAGCCAGTGTTTAAATACCTGAGCCTATGGGGGACATCTCTCATCTAAACCACCATAACTCTCAGTCTGTGTAATTGAAAGAGGCATGCAGCAAAAGTGCAAATATATTTAACAATTTCAAACTCCAAGAGGAAAGACTATGCTTTCAGGGATCATTTCTATAGTTTGTCAAATTCCAGGAGGATTTTCTGCTAATACAAGTCCTACTAGTACTGTTAAACATACTTTATGGCATTAGAACAAATCCGGTGGGTCTTCATGCAAATTTTTGTGCTTCTAGAACCGATGGCTCAAAACAAGCTTTTTGAAAAAAAAAAACATTTGACTTCATACGAATCACTTCCTAAGCCTGAATGTGATTTTGAGTGTGTAATTAGGCAATAGCATTTTGCTATTTGCTCAGACACTATAATTTTTACAGAAATTTGTGTTTGTGCAGTAGAAAGTACAAACTTCTGTGCTCTGTGATCTGCAAAGAGTCCTTTATGCACTCTTGGTCTGTACCTTAACTTACAAAGACTAGTGTATTTTAGAACCCACCTTCCTTGTTAATAATTGGTTTGTGGGAAACTTCCCATGAAGAATGTATTCCTTCTGTGTCTGCTTCACCTGTGCTCTGGAGACAGAGACTCCCCCAGACAAGCAGATGCCCTTGTGGCAGGTCCTCCAGCCTTCTCTCTCAACCTCTTCCTGTCTGAAGCACAGCAACTGTCACTACCCATAGAACTCTCCAGCAGGAGTAAGATCAGGGGCCTTGTGGTAAAGGTTCTACGGCTGCAGTGGCTTCGGCTCTTAGTGACTCACTCCCCCAAACTCTCCCCAACTGGACTTACAGTCAGTCACAGGGTCTGTTGCTGAAGAAACACGGCTGATCACAACTTCAACTCACTTAAGGACTAAAGGGTATTTCCTGCTGATCAGGATGGGGGGAAGGGCGTCCCCAAGCCCAGAGAAACTGCTCTCTGGCTTGTGCCAGCCTAGGCAGCTGAGCTGAGGGTGTTGAAAAGAAGCATAACTATTGGCTGTGTGCCAGCTGGGAGGGAGGCAGGGCAGCAGGGAACCTTGTGCCTCTTCAGTCGGATTCTCCCTCACTTTCCTCATGTACCAAATGGGACAGGACCTACTAAGCTTCGGCTTCTTGTAGGCCTTGGTTACCAAACACTTTGTGGACAGGAAGCAAGTACTTTCAGCTCTGATGGATTCCCAACCTCTTCCAATCCAGTGAACACCATCATCTTAGCAGAAAGCATTAGACGATACACAAAGGAAGAAGAGCAGCTGCATTCCAATCAAACTGTGTCCCTGGACTCTGGAATTTCAGCATCTTGTATTTTTTCTTAAAGACCATAAAATGGTGTTCTTTATAAATTTTTCCAATCATTTCAAAATGTAAAACCCACTCAAAGTCTGACAAGATGCCTCAGTGGGTAAAGGTGCTGACCACCAAGCCTGACAACTTTAGCTTAATTTCTAGAATCCACAGAGAGGAAGAAGAGAATAGGCTCCAAAACATTGTCCTCAGAGTCCACACGCACACACACACATGCGCACACACATGCACACACACGCACATATACCACAAATAAAACAATAAATAAATGTAATTTTTAAATTAATGAAAGAAAATTAACCTCATTCTTAGCCTCCAGGCATACAAATGCAAGTTATAAGTAGAGTCTGCTCATTTAGGCTGTTTTAGTTAATTTTTTTTTTATTGCTATAACAAAACACTATGACCAAGGCAGCTTATAAAAGAAAGCACTTAATTTGGGGCTCACAGTTCCTGATTGTTACAGTTCATTGCCATCATGGTGGGGACCATGGCAACAGGCAGGGTTGGCACAGGAACAGTAACTGAGAGTTTACATCTGGTCCACAGGTCTGAGGCAAAGAAAGAGGAAAAAAAGGAGAGAGGAAGAGGGAGAGACAGAAATAGAAACAGAGACAGAGAGACAAAGAGCTAATTAATGTCATGGACTTTTGAAACCCCAAAGCCCACCGCCCAGTGACACACCTTCTCCAACAAGGCCATTCCTCCTAATTCTTCCTAAATGGTTCCACCAAGTACAGATCAAGCATTCAGATATATGAGCCTATGGGGGCCGTTCTCATTCCAGCCACCACAAGAGCCATTGACATATACTCTCTGTAATGCTGTTGTTGATCATGGTTTCCCCTCAGTGTTGATTGTAAGCCACTTTGCAGCTTGGGGGAATCCCAGCACCTATCAGTGAGATTTTTCATGATAATTGTCAAGGGTGTAAAAAGAATATTTCAGTAGCTTGTCCCTGGTTATGTGCCTTGGCTTTCTTCTTTCCACCAGCCACCCCTGTTATGATGAGCACCTAATAAAATCTCAAGGAGCCAAGATATCTTTTACACCTGGGCAAGGGTATCATACCATAAATATGATGCCATCCCTGATCTAGCCTCTTCAACTAGGAACAGACCTTGGTAAAAAAGCTAAAAATATCTACCTATTAAATAATTGTGTAGTTTTCCATTACTATGATAACATACCTGGAATAATTAGTTCATGGAAAGAAAAGGTTTCTTTTGGTTCACAGTTGGGGAGGTATTGTTCGTGATGGATTGGTCTTATTGCTTTGTGTCTGTGGCAAGGCAGGACATTGTGGAGTATGGTGCAAAGAAAAGCTGCTTACCTCATTCATAACCAAGAAGCAAAAAAGAGTAGGGTGAAGGCTGGAATCCCACAGTTACACTCAAGGCCAGCCCCCCAATAGCCTAAAGGCATCCCACTCTGCCTCACTGCTTCAAAATGTCTGCAATATTTCTAAAAATGTCACCCTAAGAAGCAAGATCTTATCACACAGGCTTTTTAGAGAGAGGCATTCAGAATCCAAACTACAACACTAATGATAAATAAATTCCAGGCTGTGATTTTATTAGTCCACAGCAATCTTATTAGGCAATTCCATTGGAGAAGGGATGAATGGCAGGCTGGATGAATTTAGTGCCCTGTCCTTGGATATAATATTACATTAACACTGCATACCCCTCCCTAAACTTCTAATCAAAACAGTCAATGAATTTGGGCTGAGTAAGTCTATTAATGTGAAAATGCTTTATATAATAAACTCAGCATATGAGAACATACCTGTATGCACATCAGTGTCCCATACCTTCCTTTCATTCTGATCTCTCATCTGGCTATGTAGCTCCTAACTCTCCAGTCTCTGTCACTTTTTTTTTTTTTAAAGCTTTCCTCTCATGATGCTAGGCTGGGTTTAGTCTTCCACTCTGAATCCTGAGTCCTCCTGGGTCATCTTCATCACTTACATAAAGCAGATGTTAATTGCTAGGTTGATTATCCATTAGTGGGTGTCAGTCCCCTCCTCCTTCCACTTCCTGCTCACGCTGCTTCTAAATTACACTGGTAACAGCAATGTTAAAGAATAGTGTTCCTGTGGTCACACTTTTCTTTTTCTGCAAATTTGTGTTGCACAAACTCCAAACAAGCTAAATGTGCTCTTAAAGCTTGTAAGTGCAGGCTTATTCTCAAATTGTTACATTTCAAAACACCATCTAGGTAGGATTTGCCATATTTGCCACATTTTCTAAAACATAAAAAATCATGCAGATTAAGTTTCGAGAAGCCAAAACAAACCACCCTGCTTTGGCACACATACATGAATCAGCTTTTATTTATTTATTTATTTGTTTGTTTGTTTGTTTGTTTGTTTATTGGTTTTTCGAGACAGGGTTTCTCTGTGTAACAGCCCTGGCTGTCCTGGACTTGCTTTGTAGACCAGGCTGGCCTTGAACTCACAGAGATCCGCCTGCCTCTGCCTCTCGAGTGCTGGGATTAAAGGCATGCGCCACCACACCCAGCATGAATCAGCTTTTCAACATACATTTTCCCCAAATAAATAAGTCATTTTCATGGAGAATTTGGTAATTTTAGCAACTGCCACATGACAAAGCCTGTTATGGAAAAAAATCATATAATCATGAATCGATATCCAGGAGAAAAAAGTGATGTGTTTTGAATCTTTGGAGGTAAAACAAAGAAACAAACAAATTACAAAATACCAAGTAATTTAACAATATGTATTTCTTATTGGGATAGTCTCCCATTGGCTTTACCAAGAAAACAGAAACAAAGTAAGGCTCCAAGTCACGGTGATCGTGTTGGAATTAGCGAAGTTCAGCCTCTACAACCTGCCTTGCTGATTATTAATGTGCCTCTTCAGAATCCTTGCCAGGTCTTGAAAAGCAGTTTCCCAATCTCAACAATGTTCCCCACTGGTCGCCAGAAGTCTTTCAGTTGGCCACCTTGGTGCCAAAAGTCTTCTGGGAAGGGAAAGGCTGAGGTCTGGCTTTCAAAGAAAGCTTGTTCATGGAGTTCCAGCAACTGCAAAGTCTTTGACAATGGTTCATTTTCATGGGTTCTGTTTTTTGCCTTGAAGAATTTTGAATAGTCTCCATCAGTGGGAAAAGGGGCCAGTTCAGCTTCTTTTGGAGTAAAATATGACTACTTTCCAAAGTGATGCTTGGTCCATTCACATCTATTTCACACCATCTTGACCTTAATCAGAATTTTAAAAGGGACCACTTTCACACAGGCATGATCCTCACTTCACTGTGGAAATACTCTTTGTTTTATGTGTTTTCTAAGACAGCTACAACAATATATGGAGTTGAAAGACTGCGTTTTTTTTTTTTTTTATTTAGTGAACTGTCACTGACAATAAAAGAGAAAAGGTTTCTGAGGTTTCCATCCATGGTTGGCTGGACCATCGCTTTGGAACTGGTGATGAACATTGTGGCGAAAACACATGGTAGAAGTCTCATGGTAGCCAGAAAGGAAAAAGAGAGAAGAGATCAAGTCTCACAATATTCCCCCCCCAAGGACACAGTCCAACTGTCCCCACAAGGCAGTACTCCTTGAAGGCTCCACCACCTCTCTCAATTGTGCCGATAGGCTGAGGTCCAAGCCTGCAGGACACAGGTCAGACTGTGGTAGGAAGGCATACAATTGAGTACCTGTCTACCAGCACCTCTGAGGGGTGCCATGAGAATTGAAGGCATTTTTTATGTTCTCAGTGTCTTCATCATCATGGTCCTCACAGTTTCCTCTTTAGGTTCCGAGAGTCCCTTGTTATCAAGAGTATTGTGTTTGACGGAAAGTAGTCAAATGTAGGGAGGCCACTTGGGAAGCTTGTGGCCAAAGCAGGAACAGAACAAGAAATCAGTTCTCTCAAGTGTCCACAGCCTCTCTCCTGTGCTCTGGGGGTGTCCATAAGCATTTCTCCTTGGGTCAAATGCTTGTTGTTCACTCACCTATTCAACATGTCCACATTTTACATCCTCTGTGTGGCAGGGTTTTTTACTGCTGGGATCTGTCCATTAATAAAGAAACATGTGGATGATTCCCTCCTGCTGAGGCTTGCTACCCTCTGACTGGAGTGGGGAAAGGCAGAGGCCATGGGAGGTGTCCTTGACCAAGTAATATGCTCTCTGTGATGCTGTAAGTTCCTCTGTAAAATAGGATAATAATTGCAAGGATTTCACAGGGTTGAGAAAGGATTACAACCATGTGTAAAGATGCTTCACCTAAACACACTGCAGGCGGAAGCTCACCTGTGCACTGTTTTGGCAGGTGTTGACTAGACAACTATAAAGCAATTTTTTTTCTGTAATAATAAAACCCGCCACCAACACTTGCACAGTACTAAAGACATGCCTCATATTTTTCTGGGTCAGCTGTGAGTGTTGTCTCATCATGAGTTCTTAAAATCCTTAAAACAATATCAAACATCTCACTGTGAGTGATTGGTGGTGGGGGGGCGCACTGTTCACAAGTGACAAAGTGACACTTGGGATAGACTGTTCATGGACAGAATCCATGTTTTTTGCCATATTGGACTGCCTCCCTGTCATGATTTCTGTTCTTATTGTTCCGTAAACCTGGTGAATCATTTCATTTTATTTATTCTTTTCTTTTTAATTTATATTAGCTCTTTGAGAATTTCATACAATATATTCTGATCATATTCACTACCACTAAGTTTTCCCAGATCTACTTCCCTTTCCTTACCTACCTAACTTTGTGATGATTTCCTCTTCCTCTTCTTCCTCCTCCTCTTCATCTTCTTAACCTTTTTGGAGTCTTTTTTAAAAGACTCATTTATTTATTATGTATACAGTGTTCTACCTGCATATATGCCTGTATGGTAGAAGAGGGCACCAGATCTCATTATAGATGGCTATGAGCCACCATATGGTTGCTGGGAATTGAACTCAGGACCTCTGGAAGAGTAGCTAGTGGAAGTGCTGTTAACCTCTGAATCACCTCTCCAGCTTATTCTTCTTCACCAATCAAATCTAGTTTGTCCTACCCATATACTTCTAGATGTCCTGTCTTCTACTGGACCGTAGTTGTCCTACCAGTTGACTATATCCTCTAAGAAAACTGATTTTCCCTCCCCCAGCAGCTATCAAATGCCAACAGCTATTCGGTTGAGGGGGCATTTTGAACCACCTTCCTTCTCCATGCTGGGATTTTGTCTGGCTTGAGCTTGCACAGGTCCTGTGGATACTGTGAGTTCTTATGTGTAGCTACCCTGCAGTGATGGGAGAATGCTGTTTCCTTGTAGTTGCGCATCACCTCTGGCTCCAACTCCTCTTCTGCAAGGATCCCTGAGCCTTGTGAAGGGGAAGTGTGATGAAGATATTCTTTCTACACACTGTGACTGAGTGTGAGCCACTGTACTAACTGCCATCTACTGAAGAAAGAAGCCCCTTTGATGAGACTTAAGAGATACATGCAAAAATCCAGTAACGAACCCTTCACTCCTCCACTGTCCACAGGAGCACAACTGGTCAGAGTGAAGCACCATGACACGGGACAAATGAAGGAGGTCAACATCCCGAAGACAGACTTCACAATGTAGCTAAGACTGATGAGGGAAGGGTTCCACAAAGAAGAGGCAAAACTGTGAGCTGTAAGACAGAGAGCAAGGGGTTAAGTAGGGGGTAACCAAGGAGACTGCAGCTCTGTGGCTCCTGACTCTCAGAATGCCCTTTTTGTGGTTAAACAACCTGTAAGCTGAACTAGGTTCTGTATCAGAGGCTGGTGCCTGAGCACTTCCCAATTGCCACACTCAAACAGAACATCTGTGTCCTCAGAGAGCCCTGACTGCTTTATAATAACATTTACGTTGTGGTTTTGAGCCCTTCCTTTGTGGGCTTTCCCAAAGCATCATGGGAAGAATTTTTCTAATAGCCATATCCAGTTTATGGGAGAAGGCCACCTTATCCTGTAAATATACCACTCAACTCAGAAATAACCCTAAGACTTCCTGAAAATCCACAGTGCCCAGCCCAATGTGTTACTATAACCCTTCAGACCCACCTCCCAGTCTCTCTTTGGAGTGTAAGCTTTGTTTTGTCTTAGCTGATCTCTAACCTGACTTCTTTGCTGTGAGAGGAACTGAGGTGCACCTCTCACCTGCTAGCAGATGGACAACAGGCTGGTGTCAAGAATGGGGAACTGAGAGAAGGCATGTGGGGGGGGGAGGCCCTTCCAGACTCAGGGCTAAAAAGGTGGTTTAAATCATAGGGGGATGGTCTTGAACACTAGACTTAGAAGTGTGGACTTTTGGCTGGCATATAGCTCAGTGGTAGGGTTTTAGGTTATGCAAGGGCAGAGCCTGAGTCTGTGTTAGGCTGTCATTGTGATACCAGTGATGCAGTCATTTAAAAATTAAAATAAACATGAACACACACAGGGAAAGCTCTGATACGTTGCATAGGTTAACAGTAATATTTATTATCTTTTCCCCACTTTTTCTATATTGGCATTTTTTTCAAGTGCACAGGTATAATTAATTTTAAGTTCAGAAAAAGAGGTATAATTAATTTTACGTTTAGAAAAAGAAAAGTCTTTTCTTCTCCACAGAATTCCAAAATACAGCATCTAATTAAGTCATAGGTTAGTGTACTGTGGGTGATTATGTAAGGTCCCCGTAACCCAGGCAACCTGAAGGAGTGGACACTGTGTTCTCCAAGCAAGCCTAAGTGACACCCCTTGGCTGCTACTTCCCTGAGATCAGCCTGAGGAGCTGGTTGGCACCAAAGTAAACTGGGCTCTGCTTTTCTTTTCTCTGAGCTGAGCAGTCCTCAGCATCATCTTCTCTCTGTCTGTTTCCTTCACACACACACACACACACACACACACACACACACACACACACAAACTTACTTTAAATGTTTTATTGAAAAGTAGAATAAGCAGAAAAGTATGGCTCATTATAGTTTTAATTCTATCTCCTCCCATTCCTGGTCTCCAAAAGAGACTCACACCCTGTGTTTTTTTTTTTTTTTTTTTGTGTTGTTGCTGCTGCTGCTGCTGCTGCTGCTGCTGCTGCTGCTGCTGCTGTTTCTCAAAGTTTAGTTCACACACATAGCCATTCTTCCGTTCAAGAATCTACAGGTTGTCTAAAGTTCTCAAGTACAGGTAAGCCAGGGCTGCAAATATGAGTAAGCCCTCAAGGAAGCCACAGTCCAGCCTAAAGTTAGGAAAAGATCCAAAAGCTGGTAGGACAATGGCAAGGGACACAGTGAGTGGATTTTGTGGAGGCAGAAGAGATAAGAGAAAAACCATGGAGAATAGATCTGGGCGGTGGTGGCGCACACCTTTAATTCCTGCACTTGGGAGGCAGGGGCAGGTAGATCTCTGTGAGTTTGAGTCCAACCTGGTCTACATAATGAGTTCCAGGACAGCCTGGGCTACACAGAGAAATCCTGTCTCAAAAAACAAAACCCAAAACAAACAAACAAACGAAAAGAGTGAAGAATAGGAAGGTTCTAATGAGATGGGTGAAAATATTGTTAATTGTTTTTCTAAAACCAAAAAATGTTGTAGGTGAGGAGGTGATGTCTAATATCTAAGCAGGGCCTACGTCTGCCAGACAGATGACAGAGCAGGAAGGAAGATCAATACAGAGAGAACAGCATGTTCAAAGACCCAAAAGAAGGAGGAAAGTGCACATGTGGGATCTAGCAATGAAGTGAGGTGGGTGATACCAAGGTGGGCATGGCTTCTCTTAAAAGTGACAAGATTTTTACAGTAAACAATGGTGACTACATCAAATGAACCTTCTACCATATGCCAGGTCTTTGTTCCTCTACAGTGCCTCACTTCTCACATCTGTTTCCTCCCCCTCTGAATCAGATCATGGTTCCTGCCCCTGTGTGGGCTGTGACTCATGAGTCCCAGAGTGTCCTAGTATAGAAAGAGGAATCCATGGCCCTGACGCCTGGCTGTATGCTGGGTATAAAAACTGGAAGGCATTCTGCGTACAACTCCACAACTGCTAGCTATATTCATGATGACAGTGATGAGGATGGAGGTGACTGTAGAGGTATCCATCTTTGGACTGCTACAACACAACTAATGGAGACCACTTCATAAAGAAACAAAGTTTATTTGGGTTCAAAGCATTATTGGAACTGTCAGGTCTTAGCATCACAAAGTAAGTTCTACTGAGGGTCCAAGTATACATCCTTTCATGGATGGAAAATGTTTACATACATACATACATAAAAACATGCATACATACATACACCTAGATATATATATATGTTATCCATATATGTATATGATCTGTCTTAGTTATTTTAAATGACTATGACAAAAATACCATGAGCAAGGCAACTTTTTTCATAATATTTTTAATGATTATTTGGGAATTTCACATCATGAACCCCATCACCCTCACTTCCCAGTCCTCCCAGGTCCACCCTTTCATCATTGGAACCACCCTCCCCCAATAAAAAGAAAAAGAAAACAAAAAATAAGTATCATTTGTGTTGCCTATATACTAACTGGAGCATGATCAAACTCTTGCTCCCAGCCCCTAAAGAAAACTGAGTCCATGGATGGAACTAGAAAAGCTCATTGTGAGTAAGCTAACCCAGACTTAGAAAGATACACATAGCATCTATTCGCTTATAACTGGATTTTATCCATACAGTACAGGATAACTATACTACAACCAACAGACCAAAAAGTACAGGAACATAGACTTTGTTACCTGTTAGTAGGATACTTTGACCTAGTGGAGCTGCCACATAGGCCCCCAGTGCAAGAGGAAGCTCTTATCCCTCATATGACTGCTGAACTGAAGGGGGTTGAGATGTGGGGGCTCCCCACACTGGAGGAGTAGGACAGGTGGCAGAGGGGGTCTGTGGAGGGTGAGTAGTTGGGACCGAGAAGGGTGGAGGTAGGGGGCTGTGATATAGACATAACTTGAAGCAATAAATAAACGTAATAAAAAAAAAGAGTGAGTCCTTCTCCTGTAACAAAATTTTTATTTAAAACACTTAGATTTATTAGTACTTAACACCTATAAAACACCTATATCCTATAACCTAATACCTAAGACTTAATACTTATCTAAGAACACCTAATTAATATTATTTTAACTTTCTTAAAAGGATACTAATATTCTTAGTGTAGGTCTGTGCAAGATAACCTAACTTTATAGCAGTCCCTTTCAAAGCTTACCATCTGTTGGGCCTAAATTTGCCAGTTCGTATGGCCAGTTTATTTCAACTGCTGGATTGTGACCAGCTTATGAAGTTTAGTTCATTACAACCACTAGCTTGAAGTTGGCTTTTTCCATAGGCTTGACAGCCTAAAGCTTCTCTGAGTGGCTTCTGAACTCTGCCCTCCTTTGCTGTCAGCCTTATTAGGCTGAATTACAGCAAAAGGTCTTTCTCGGGCTAACTTACAGTGAAAAGTCTTTCTCTCTTGTTCTCTCTTGGTTTATGACCATTGCAACCTAATGGCTTGAGTATGTCATACCTGCACTTCTCCAGCATGTCCTCTCAGCTTGTGAGGGCAAAAGGAAGAGATGGGCCTCGTGGAGCTCTCTGGCTTATATATTGCATCATCTTGTCATCCTTGTCTGTTTCGAGGCCCCACAAAATTTCTCAAGACACCTGAGTGGTCCTGTGGGTTCTTGTGACAACTGATATCATCTGTGTGGCTTGTGCAGTTTCTTAACCATGTCCTTCAACAGGGCATATTGTCTGGCCTCAGCTGGGCTTTGTCTACGTTGGCAAGTTAAAAGGATGCCAAGCTCCTCCCTATGTGCTGCCAGATGTCAACTGAACTGCATACTAATTCACTAGAGACCTAAGTTCTACCTTATTCCCCACTGACATCCCAGCCAGAAGTAATCAATTGTGGAGATCCACACTTCAGCATCCTTACCCCAATTTTTAATTCTCTTCAATGGCTTTCTGTTGGGGGACGGGGTTTAGGGGTTGTCACATGTTTTCTGTGTCCCTCTTTCTCACCTGTGAGTCTGCAGTCATCAATACCATGGCAAATGTAGCTTCCGTACCCTTTACAGTAGCAGGAGCACAGATCATGGACTTATACATGGTTTCTGAGAGCAGCGCAGACCATGGACATCCACAGTTTCCACCATCAGCACATGCCACAGACCTTAGCATGGTCTCTGGTGACAGTGCAGATCACAGATATCAACGTGGGTTCAGGTTGTAGCACAGACCATGGACATCCGCATGGCCTTTGGCGGTAATACAGAGCATGGAAATCAACACAGGCCCTGGCTGCAGTAGGACCACAGACCCAGGTATGGACGCTGGCGGCAGCACAAACCTGGACATCACCATGGCCTCACATGGCAGTTCGGGCCACTCAGATCAGTAAGGCCGCTGGTGGTAGCACAGCCCCTGGACATCAACGCGGTTCACGGACCACGGATATCTGCATGGCCTGCAGTGATAACAGGCCACAGACATCAACACAGACCCCCAACTGCAGTAGGACCACAGACCCAGGAATAGCCCCCGGTGGAGGTAGAGCCCACAGATATCCGGATAGCCTCAGATGTCCAGATCAAGGACATCTGAGTGGCCTTTGGTGGTAGCTCAGGTCAGGGACATCAACATGGCTCCCAGCTACTATAGGACATCCACATGAGCCTCCAGATTCAACATGGCCTGGAACAGCAGACCACAGGTACCAAAGCGGACTCCAGGAGCAGCATAGACCATAGAGGTCTTTCAAGGAGGTCCAGTACAGAAAATGAACATTTTTAATCGTGGACATCCTGTCATTGCTCAGAACTAGGGCAGTTGTGTGGCTGGGAAGCATGTTCTGGGATGAGTTAGAGAGTGCAAGCTCCAGGCCGCTGCACACCACCCGGTAGGCTTTACTTGACAACACGATTCCCTGTCCACCACAGCCCTTTCTCATACCTATCCCTGCAGCATTTCTCAAGCTCTGCCCTCTCTGTCT
This sequence comes from Lophiomys imhausi, assembly GCA_907164525.1. Taxonomy (NCBI): domain Eukaryota; kingdom Metazoa; phylum Chordata; class Mammalia; order Rodentia; family Muridae; genus Lophiomys; species Lophiomys imhausi. Next base: position 1,794,408 of record CAJQZJ010034331.1, read on the forward strand.
CTCCCTCGTTGCCCCATTCCTCTATTTTTCCGACCTCTCCATCAAATATTCATTTGTTGTAGAGTAGTGGCGTTGGAAACTGCAATGTGTCACATAGTATTTTTTTTTCTTTTTCCCAGACAGCTTTGTATGCAAATACTCATTGCAACAAGTCATTGGTTTGGTTCAAGGTTGCTAGTTTCTGAAGCACCATAAATACTGGACCATTGCCAACACTTGTCTCAGATATCCTGCTGTTGTTGCCCAGACTCAGGGTGATGTTGCAGCTAGGCAGGGTGTCTGGGGAGTGGGTTCTTTGTGACCTTCTGGCTGCTGCACACCTCCCTGCCCTCAATGTCTGCTACCCGGAGGCTTACAAGACTCCATCTTATAGAAGAAACAGTTTATTGGGGGCTTACAATTTCAGAGAGAATGGCAGAAAACAGGTAGGCATGGCCCTGGAGCAGCAGCTAAGAGCTCACATCCTTACCTAAGGAGGTAGAGAGAGAGCTAAATGGGAATGGTGTGGGCTTTTAAAACCTCAAAGTCCACACCCAATGACGCACCTCCCTCAGCAAGGCCATACCTCCTAATCCATCCCAAATAGTTCCACCAGCTGATGACCAAGTATTCAAATATGAGACTATAGAGGGCATTCTCAAACTAGCACACAGTCTTTCTCCCCTCCTTTATAAAGCCACCAGGATTTAGTCATCAATGACCTAACCTAATCTACTTCCTAAAGGCCATTCTCTGCACACAATAGCTGGATTAATTTCACTTCTATTAATATACTAAAATACAACTTAGAATATGAAACTCCTACATGAGTCCACATAAAACACCACAGGGGGCAGTAATGATCAAGTGGTCTGCTATCTCCTGTCATTGGAGGGAAAACCCATGATTGGGACTCATGTAGCAAATTTGTGTGGGGGGATGGAGTTGGTTAAAGAATAAAAAGGAATAAGGAATCAAAGACAGAAGACTAAAGAAGCTAGAAAGTGATTATATAATTTACAGATACACAGTGTGGGGAGGGAAGGTAGTGGGGAGAGACTGACTATGAAGGGTCTGAGGTGACCTCCATAATCCATAGCTGTGAGGCTGAATTGTGAATCTCTGCTGAATACACTGATCTTTAAGTGCATGGTTTTCCAGGTCTGTGTGCAATGTTTGCTCAAGAGGCCTTAGGAACTAAATATGTGGATTTCACCAAGATCAAGTGGCGTCAACCAGAAAGGATTTCATGAGCTGCAGGGAAGCTCACAGAACATAGAACTGGCTGCTAGGGCAGTTCTCAGAACCTCCAGAGATTACTACCCCCTCCCCGAAAACAGTCAGGGGAGCTCCTGATGTTCTACATGCTGTGACACCTCCATCCCAAACCCCACCCCTCCTTGCTACAGGTAGAGAACAGAGGTATCTGTGGCAAGATTTTGTTTTTGTTTTTGTTTTTTCTTCTGGAAATGTTCTTTGTTAGACTAAATTTCTGCACACATATGATGTATGTATTTCAGGGTTTTTTCCTTATTATAAAAGTTATATACTGTAAAAATTTGGAAAATAAAATTATTAGGAAGTCAAAGGTCAAAAATAGATTAATCACTATCCAGTGATAACCACCCCATCCTTTAGGATATTTTCTTTCATTCATTTACAGTATATGCAGATTATACACACATACATTCATAATAGAATTTATTATATTCATCTTATGTCCTAACACTTGCATCATATTGTGAGTAATTTTATGTCCCATCTCTTACACTTAACATTTTCTTACCTGATTAAATGTCACTAAAGACAAAGATTTTAAATTACATCCAGTGAGATTTATTCCTTCCGATACACAGCTCTAAGAGCTTCGAGAAGTACAGGCTTATAAAAGATGCCACCTTGTTCCTTCTCACTGCTCTTTTAAGTTGGTCCCTCCCCCATACCTCATCCACCCTGGAATCCACTGCATTCCTCTTTCCCCATGGCTTTGTCTTTTCAGAACTCTGAATCTTTATCTTGCAGGGTGTGGCATTTTAGTCAGGCTTCTTTCCCTTAGCACAATGCACTGGAGTTGCCATCTGTTGCGGCTAGGCAGGGCATCTCGGGATGAGGTCTACCATCCATATGGCTATACATGTATCAAATACTAGTTATTTTTGATTGCTGAGCATTATTTCCCAGTACAGAATGCACTACAGTTGACTTAACTGTTCACCAGTCAGTTGATACGTGTAATTTTTACTTGTTAAATGAATATTCCTTCTGATGAGTATACAAAACCTTATGCATCACAGTTCCATGTGTGTGTGGGTTTGATATTTTAGGTTGTTCCCTTATCATAAATAGCCATTTAATAGACATCTTTACATACACATCTTTGTATGACATCTATGTATGTATATCTTTATATACTGTACATATATCTGAAGCTCTTAACAAGCATGTATTGAATCCTTTGAAACTCAGGAAAATACAGAAACTATAAAATACAGATGCTTCCAAAAATATATTTAATTATATAAGATTGTACTATACTCCAGATCTCTGTGCTTTGTATCATTATCAAAATGAGAACTAATAATTTTAACTCTGTGGTAGCAAATTCCACCTGCTAAGAAGGACTAGCTAAATGTCTTGAATCATGAACATAAGTATAATTGGGTTACTGTGTTGGTTACACTGTTTTCCTAGAAGGAAGTGTCTTCAGACAGTGGGGTCCCTGGGTTACACAGAACAGGTGGACTGTTCAAGGGCAGATGCAAAGCTGGGTTCTGTTGGAACAGTGTGGTGATTTTCCAGTCAAACTTGAGAACTTGAAGCCAAAGCTACTAAGAGGGAAATAATAAGGCTGACATTTCTTGTTGCAAGAAGAGATGGACTCTCCCTCCGCATGGATGTGGAGGCTCTGAAAAGAATAAGGGAAACAGAGACCATGTCAGTGTGTGATTTCTGCTCTCAAAATCACAGATGCATAGAATGTTTACACAGAACAGAAAGTTCATAGAGCCGAAAGTAAAAAGCCAGAAGCAAAAATTCTTAATTTCACTATTCCCAGAGAGCCACAGCTAATAATTTCAGTTGTCTTTCCAAGACAGACAGACAGACATACACAAACCTTTTTATGTAAACACACGAAATGCAATTTGCTTCCTTTGTCTGACACCACTTGGACATAGTTCATGCTGGCACACACAGAGTGAATTCAGTTTTTATTGTGTATGAATTCTTATTGTGCAAATGTTCCAGAGTGTTAGCCAAGTTCCTTATTGATGAATAGAGTATCACCGGAGTTTAGCTAATTAAAAGTCTGTTCTGACTAAGACACCAAACGGAGGCTTGGCCAAATCCCATTTAAACTAAATATGGACTGATCTTTGGCAAATTACTGAATTCTTTTCAAATAATAAAAAGGTGAAATTTTGAAATTATAAAACTATCTTGTCTTGGTTCAGAAAAAAATCCATTGCTCTGGTCTTGTGGCCATGTCCCTTGCCAACAACTTCCTTAGGCTTCTGAAACCTTCTTTATTAGCTAATGTCGCCCCCTGCCGGACATTACAGCTGCATTTTTGATTCAGTCTATGTCCTCATCAGAAGCATTCAAAATTAATCCCCCCACCTTTTTTTCGCCTTAAAGTAACTAACTAATTAATATCCAGATACATTTTATTTATTTTCAACAAAATAAAATAAAAGAACAAAATGCAAAAAATAATAAGGGTCTTCCTCATCTTCTTGCCATTCTTACTCTCTTTCCTGGAAGTTAGGATCAGTAGTTTGGAGTTCATCTTCTCAGACCCATTTCTGCTATGTGTCCCATTACGATCCACAAATGAAACACACAGCTTTGTTTCTCTTTTCACTATATTTCTGGGTATATGCTAGAGGTGTTGGTTTGGCATTTTTCAGAATTTAATTAAAGATAGTTGTGAGTCACTATGTGGGTGCTAGGAATCAAACCCAGGTCCTCTGGAACGGCAGCCAGTGATCTTAACGACTGAGCCGTCACTCCACCTCTAAATTTTATTTCCTTCAAAAAGTATAGAAACATCTCCAAGATATACTGTTAAGTGAAAAAACCAAATCCCAGAATCTTATCTATATTATCCTTTAATATAACTGATATAAGAGATCTATCTGTGTTACATGCATATAGATGTCCATGAAGGTCTACGGATGCACACATGTGCTGTGACAAGAATATCATACTCTACAAGGACACACAAGAATGTTTCTAAACAGTAGTCTACCTACTTTGAATAAGGAAACTAGACGGCATAAAATTAAAGGAGAAACAGTGTTCTGTCTTTTGATCCCTTTTATAATTACAATTTTTGTTTCAAGCATGTATAATATCTTTTAAAAAAATAAATTAAGATTAAGCGGGAAAAGGCTCCCCCGCTGTCCCACTTCTAGAAGGTCTGCTGAAGTGTTGCTAGGCGAAGGATATTGTCAGGCTGTCTGGGAAGAGTTGGCTCAGCTTGTAGATGTCTGTGGAACTCACACCAACTTCACTCAGAGACTGAGGGGCTGGCAGTGGAGACATAACTTACTCTGCAGTGGGTTATTTAGGAAATGGATGGCAAATCAGATTGCAGTTCACCTGCGTTCTGATTTAAGCCATTTACTTACGAGTTCATGGCACAGTCGGGGTGAGTGCTGTGGTCCACACACATTAAGAACTTCACTGGTCTACAGAGGAAAACAGTGTTTAAGAGATTGTCCAAATAGCTTCCACCCATTAAACATTTATGATGTGCCTACAAAGTGCTAGAGACACAAAATGCATCTTTGAAGATGCCACAACCAAATCTTTTACAAACAATATGAGCTAGGCTGGTAGTGGCAGTGCACACCTTACTCCCAGCACTAGAGAGGGAGGCAGAGGCAGGCAGGTTGCTGTGAGTTTGAGGCCAGTCTGGTCTACATAGAGAGTTCCAAGACAGCAAGAGCTACACAGTGTGAGCCTGTCTCAACACCCTACTCCCAAAACCTAACATGTATCAATTTCTATGTAGCATAGATTTTGATTGTGTATTTTATTCAGATCATGTCCTTTAACCCTTCAACCATCCAATGGAGTTAATCCTATTTTCAACTACAATTTGCTGCATATAAAGCTGACCACAATGATTTTCCCATGTTCTCACAATTGTGAGTTAGAGAGCTAACTTTGAACATTTTAAGCTAACCCAGACCCTTCCTGTACGCACATTCTACTTTATTAGGAAAACCTCTTTGATATATTCTTTGGGCAGAAGGTTGGACTTAAAACATGTGTGCTATTGTTCATTGGAGAATGCTCAATTGCCCAGTATAATTGAGGCAGAAAATGTGAAGTTGCAGGGTAACCAGGAGGGAAGGAAAGCAGCAGTAGTAACAGGAGCAGGTGGCAATGACACACATGACATGAATTACAAGGCAGGCTAAGACAACACCTCTATAACCAGATGACTGAAAGAATTGGAAGAAGAGGGAGAACTACACTGCCACTCAGTATATACACTCTGTGGTCCCTGTTTAGACTCACCTACCTTGCAGGGAAGTCTAGTCTATATACATACATTTTATTGCTAGTGGTTTTTGAGAGAGTGGCTCACTAGTTTGCCTAGGTTACTCTTGAACCCCTAGGCTCCAGTGATCCTATCACCTTGGCCTCTTGAGTGTCTGGGACAACAGATGCAATCTGTCCATATGTATTAAAAAAGAAATAAATCTAGCTGTTATTGTCTTTTGCCAAAGACAGACTTTGAATTTCTCCCCTGATGTGTGACCTCTGGCTGACACAGGACAAAAGACAATTCCACTAAATTCTGAGTGTCAGGGGATTCTTACCTACATTTGGGTTGGCCTTTGTGCTGTTAGCCTTTGCAGTTTTGCTTCTTTGCTACCCAGGAGCAACTAAAAGACTGTAACACAGAATAGGAGCCAGCAGGAACTGAGTGAGGTTTAGAGTCCAAGAGCCAGCAGCCAGCTGAAGTGGATATCCCATGAGAGAGGAGGGACAGCTGTGAGAGCTGAGGAGGCTTCAGGGTCTGGCCTGACTGCTACAGCACTGCCTAGTGACTGAAGAAAGAATCTTTCTAGAGAGTTCTTGGACCAGAGAGAAGTGGTAGTAACTCTGAAATCTGTAGTCACAACAGTCCCCATCATTGAGCTGCAATACAGTAAGAACTATCTGTTTAGAACTATTTCTAATACTCAATGATTTAACTCAGGAAGGAACAATAATAGGAAGTGCTGGGGGACACTTGCTTCAAGGCTACACAGAGTTGGGTTCAAAAATCAACTCTGACTCTGAGTACTGGCCGTGGGCCAGTTATTTAACGTCAGTAAGTCATCCACAGACAGAGAATATTTACAGCTCAAAGACAGGCAAAACTAACCCATGGCACCACAATCCCAGCCACTGATACCACAGCAGACAGCTGTGCCCAACAGGGAGTCTGGGAGACACCAGGGTGCTGGTCATGTTCTTCTATTTCATATCGAAGGGCTGCTGTAGACTGAGCCTGACCACCCAACGGTGCATGTAAATGTATACATTTTTCTGTATAGAGGTTAGATGTCCAGAAAAGTGGGTTTGCTTAGTTTTGCTTTTAAAGCAGACGGCAGATGGCACCTAAGCTTTGCATTTGTGGGGACATGAGCAATAATGAGTAAAGGGCACCAGGGAGGGTCAAGGAGACCTGGCACAGGGACGGCATCACCCACACATCCAGAGGCTTTGATCAGTCGGGTGAATGGTGAGGCTCATACAGCTTTGGGAAGGCAGAAGGCAGAAAGATTATAATGTTGGGCATGAATATTCCTGATGCCGTTTTCACCCAGGAACACCTCTTAGTGTCTAAGAAAGCCTTTCAGTGTTGAACTGAAAAACCACCAGGCTGGCACACTTGAGAGCTGAGGTGGTGGTGGCAGCACACATCCTTAATTTCAGTGCTCAGGAGGCAGAAGCAAGCAGATCCCAACAGGAGTCTGAGAAGTACTGGGGAATGGAAAACAAACAGTAAAGTAGTTTAAGGCCAGCCCAGTCTGGTCTACAAAGTCCCATGACAGCTAGGGCTATACAGAGAAACCACGTCTTGAAATGAGGGAAGGTTAGAAAGGGGAAGAGACAGGAATTCTGAGGATTACAATCCAGAAGAGGATTAGCTTTGCTAATGCCTGTAGAAAAGCCCTTGATGACACCGTAGGCAAAGCATATAAAGTGTGGGTCACAATGTCTCAATAAACAGCAGCCACTATGATTTTTCCTACTATCCATGGTGAAGACCCATCTGTCAAACAAATGTCCATGTCAATATCTTTTGTACTGTGGTTTAAAGGCGTGGAAACCACAGCCCGTGGTCTCCACTCTCATCATACAACAATCAAGGCTGGAGGAAGAAAGCAGACATAGATACAAGATAAACTGCTTTTGGTATCCTCCAGCTGTCCTTAAAACAGACTCAGGAAGGTTCTCCCTATCCACACATCCCCAGGCAACTCAGAAGTCATTGTCCATGCTGGAAACCAACCCTTTGAATAGCTCTGGCCTTCGAATTATACACAGCAACACTTACCGGTAGTCATCGGTACAGCTGTGCTGGAACCCCAGGGCCTCCAGGCGGTCTTCCAGGATCTTCACACTGCCTTCCCCGCAGGATTCCCTAAAACACACACAGACACATTAAAAAAAAAAAAAAACAGATTAAAGAATTAGGAAAAGGTACACGAAGCTGTTTCAGAGTTAACCAAAAATCTTTAGGTCACTTCCAGATGTTCTTCCCTCAAGAGGAACACCAGAAAGCTTCTGGTCCAGAAGCTATTGCTTCTGAGAAACCTACAGTCACACAGAGTGTTCGCTGGAAATCCATTACCGGGAAAGAACCATAGGGGGCTGACATGGTTTGTTTTATGCTGCTTGTATTCAAATGTCAATTGCTTGTCCCCTGTCTTCTTTACTGTAGGAGCTAGCGCTCACATACTCCAAAATGACGTATATAACTTTTGTCTCTCCCAAAATTCCCTGGTTGGAAAATAAATTGCTGACTCTGAGTTGAGCAGGGAGAGGTGGGCTGAGCAAGGGTCGTGGTTTTTGTGGATGGAGAGAGGAGAGAGAAGCAAGAGGGAAGGAAAAGAGACATATTGCAATGAAGACAACACCAACAAGTATTGGAGAGTTTGGATGGGTGGAACATATGGATAGTCAGGTAGTAGATTAGATTTTATACTCAGCTCGGTGTTTAGCCTTGAATAAATGATAGTCTCTATGTGTTATTTGGAGAAGTTGGTGATTGAGGAGTAACTAAGCTTCATTAACAATATGAATGAATACTAATTATTAATATTCATCAACAAGGGAGCAGGGATGGCACATGCTCTACCACATGCCCTGTGTAGTCATGACTGCCCCTGCAGCAAACATTTGTGACAGTCCCCAGGGGCTGGCAGGATGACAACTTTGAACCTGCTCAACCTATAGTAAAAGTATTAAAATACAAAAGTATACAAAGTTTAAAACATTAGAAAATGCAAATCAGCAAAAGAGAAAAAGATCATTGCAAGTCTCATCCCTAGAGAAAATCATTGCTAGCAATTTCTAGACAGCATTAGGCCCCAAATACCCTCAATTATGCTTTCTATGATTGAGTTAGCCAGTCAACGTTGACCAGAAAATACTGAGTAGAAAATTCTATAAACAAAACAATTCAGAAGTTTTAAATTGCACTCCATTTTGATTGATAAGAAATCTCTTACTGTCCCACCCTGGCTCACCATTGGTACAGCATAGCTACACTGTGTGCTTTCTGTCCATTGGTCACTGAGTCACCGTCTTGGATGTCAGATGGACAGTCATGGCTTTGCAACACTTGTTATTGTTCTTAAAACACAAGAGCAGCCATACTGGCAATTTGGATATGCAAGAGAAGCTGTGACCTTTCCCTAGGTAAAAATTCTTGACATAGCAAAAAAAAAAAAATCATATGCTGAGGTTGCTAAGCCTATAAGAGAAAATCTGTCTGTGAAATTCTGCTGAAGAAAAAGGAATTGTGCTGGGTTTGCTATCCTACTCCCCAGAAGAGAAGTTACGCACACAGGGAGTGCTCACACTTAAGTCATTCTTCATTTCAGCTTGACATGGAGGCAGGAATACAATACAATGGGATATTATAAGTTAGATCACATCCATGTCTTATTACCATAGAATAATGTTCTTCTATTGCTTGTCGTTACTGTTGTTTCTTACTGTGCCCAGTTTATGAAAGAAACATAACTATAAGGTGTACAGACAGGAAAAAACAGTATAAATACAATATGGGTCTTACACTAGGCATTTGGATCACACCCCAAGGTTGGAGGAGCTACTGTGTATAGGCTTAGACTTCTGACGAGGCTTTACATGTATAGCATTGGCACCCTAGCCAGTGTGTCTGTGTGCTTTACCCTATATCTGTATGTATGTGGACACACACACACACACACACACCCTTGTAAACTCTGCGTGTGCCGTATATATAGATGTCTATGTATAAGTATTTATACATATGTGCCACATTTGTAAGCTCTGTATATAAGCACACATGTGTGTATATATAAGTCTATGTATATATATGTCATTGTAAACTGCATATATGTATGTATAGATGTGTAACTCTCTATATAATTATATGTGCATAAACAGACCATATCTCACACAGCAAACTCCCTGTTTTGGAGATCTAAGTTGATTCCTATATTTAAACTATAACAAAAGTTGCTGAAATTTCATTTTTGCACAAATTAATTTTCTGTTTCTTTGGCACAAGCTCCTAAAAGTAGGCATTCTTGTATCAAAATTTAAAATCCATTTTGAGGCTTAGAATTTCACAGATAGATTTTTCTCTTATAGTCTTAGCAACCACAGCATACGATTTTTTTTTTTCTTATGAAGAACTCTTACCTAGAGAGAGTTCACAGCTTCTCTGAGATATTCAAATCGCCAGCCCAACTGTCCTGGTGCCCTGAGAACAATAATAAGAATGGCAAGTCCAGGAGAGCAAAATCACACATACTGAGCATGACCATTTCCCTCACTCCCACCAAGAGTGATTCTCGGCCTCCTGACGGTCACAAGTAGCAGGGAGGATTTCTACAGGCATCCAGGGATAGACACGGTGGTGTGAGCAGTGGCTGTGATAGAGCCCTGCTGGGTCTATGTGCAATGGGAGTGTAGGCACAGCCGCCCCACCACAAAGCTGGCTGGGAATGCATGCTCAGCGGGCAAATGAGCAGCTGGAGGAAGTTTCCATACAAATAGAGTTCCAGGCGTTACAGGTATGAAGAGGACAATGTACTGGGTAATGTCATTCTTTAGAATTTTTGTCAGAACTTGAGCTGATGCCCTTCTCTGGGCCAGGCATGCTACTTAGAACTTTGTAGTCAGCAATGACACAAGCCTCCAGGATGCTGGACACAGGGACAGGACAGGCATCTTTTATAGCCTCTATAGAGTCAGTTAGAGCTATGGTAGATAAATGGCATCTGCCACAGTGTTAGCAGCTCTCCAAATCATCTATTCATCCCATAAGCAGATTTGTAACAGGGTCACTCAGCTAATCGGACTTTGTAGACAGATGTGCTGAGAGTTTATCTAAACTCATTCTTAATAGTTTCTGAAGCCTTACCCTTGGCTGGGGTTTGTGATCTGCCAACACTGCCTCGTGCAGTCCTGAAATACTGTGTTGTTTGTTTCCACACTGTTTTTTTTTTTTTTTTTTTTTAACTTAAAGCACATGCAGGAAAAGCCTAGTTATGTTCCGGATGACAGCAAGTTCCAGCATGGGTGCTGAGCTCCCAGGCAGTCATTCAAGCTTGCTCTGCTCAGGTCTGCCCTCTACAGCTTGCAGGGGGAAGCACCACTGGGTGTTGGCTCTATATTTACTTTTTTATTCTTAGTGCAGATGGATGTAAGTAAAACATTTTGAATTTTATCGGAAGTTTTGTTTAAATACATGTCACTGTGTACATTTGAGGCTTGTCACAGGATGCTGTAAGCTTCACAAACTTAGTAAGATCATTACGAGTAAAACAGATGGGCACACCTCTCACCTCACACTTGCTTTTGTGTGTGTGTGTGTGTGTGTGTGTGTGTGTGTGTGTGTGTGTGTGT
>CAJQZJ010034331.1:1805529-1848180 GCA_907164525.1 Lophiomys imhausi
TGTGTGTGTGTGTGTGTGTGTGTGTGTGTGTGTGTGTGTGTGTGTGTGCGCCAAGGGCAGCTGTAGTCTAATTACCTAAAAATAATCCCTAATATGATACAATTGATTAATTCTAATCTTCACAGCCATCGTCAGAATTTGACAAGCTCAAATGCTCACTATTTAGCTCATAACCTGCAAGAAGCTCTATTGTGTGGCTCACATGTTACCAGCAGGTATTCTGCTCTCTTTTGAATCCCTCCTGCCACAGAAATGAAGAGCTGAGATGTTAAAATGTCATTTTCTAAATGTAGGGCCAAAGGACAAAAATCTAGTAGATATGACAACATAGCTACTAGAAAAAAAGAGAAAGTTCTTATAAAAAGTAATTTTTAAAAAGCATAATGCTTTTTTTTTTAGGGTTGGAGAGATGGCTCAGAGGTTAAGAGCACTGGCTTGTTCTTCCAAAGGTCCTGAGTTCAATTCCCAGCAACCACATGGTGGCTCACAGCCATCTACATTGAGATCTGGTGCCTGGGCATATATGTAGACCAAATACTGTATACATAATAAAAAAATAAGTAAATGTTTTTTTTTTAAAAAGTATAATGCTTTTCTATGCAACAATAAGTGTAATTTGTTTTCTAGGAAGAGAAATGCAGATCTTGGTATAACTTACATAATAAAGTTTCCAAAGTTGTTGTAATCTGTTACTCAACAGGAGGGAAAAAAGACCCATCATGAGGTGAGACTTAGGGTATACTACATGTTAGAAAGGGATTTTGCCAAGGTTCTCTTGACATACACATTCAACGGTACATTCATCCTTGGGTTTGACAATGTTTTCCTGCATGCAGCATCAAGGCTCTGAAGAATAGGGACCCAACTCTCTTGAGAAGCTCCCTCATGGCTGCTTAGCTTGAAACAGGCTGTGGCCTCACAGCCAAGCTTCTGGGCCAAATGGGTTTGACTTTTTAAATCTGGGAATATTTAAGGCACAGGGTAGAACTTTTTGCAAACCATGATGAATTAATCGAGTGGTGGGGGGGGTGGTCCTTACGCTGCTTGGCATTGGTGTTCATTCATGAAAAAGATGAGTTCCACCCTTGCTTGTATATAAACTCAGGTAGTTTCTGAGAAGCTGTGGATCTTCAAAATACTGGTCCTCATCAATTAGCCAGGCCCTAGTCACAGAAGGGCTTGCTCTATGGGGAGCAAAGGCTTCATCACAGAGCACTGGGTTGATTTTGAAAATCCTGGTGAAGGTATTGATCCTTCAAGTGATAAGAAAAAGAAACCAGCTTGGACTCTTGGAAATTTATAAGAAACTCATTTACCCAAAGGTCTTATGTCACTCATAAAGATCAGCATGGTGTTGGACTGGGAGCACACTGGCACTCCCAACTGTTGTCCTTCTCTACCAGCCACATTAGAAGCAGAAGGTTGGCAGGTCCCTAAAGCTAAGTCCAAAAGGACCCTGATTGGATCATATCCAAGCAAAACAAGATCTCACAGCTACCACCCCAAGCCCCATAACTTACACATTGGGTCCCCCAATTTCATGCATGACCCAGATCTCAATTCTCGTGACTTTATCCTTTTGTAAGTATGGGATTTCAAAATCTGAAAAAAACCTGGAAAACAGGGAGGACGTTTATTTTTATTTGTTCTTCCATGATGTTGATCCTGTACATGCTAGGCAAGCTCTCTGACATTGAGCCCTGTCTCCAATCTAGGAGAAACTTTCAAGTTTTAACACAGTATGATAACTCTCCATTATGGATGTTAGTTTGCCTATACATTAAATTTTTGAAAAGTTTCCAGGAAAGCCAGTTTTGGTGGTGCACACCTTTAAACCCTTTAAAAAGCACTCAGGAAGTAGAGGCAAGTGGATGTCTCTGAGTTTGAGTCTGGTCTACATAGTGAATTCCAGAACAGTCAGGGTTACTCAGAGAGACCCTGTCTCCAAAAAAAAAAAAAAAAGTTTCTAAGGTTTTTTTTTTTTTTTACATTTTGTATGCATGCACACGTTTGTATGTGTGAGGGTGTGTGTATGTGGGTGTGTGCATATGTAAGCCAGAGAACAAATTGGGTGTTGGCTAGTCTCTCACAGTGGCTTGGAACTGGCCAAGTAGGCTAGACTGGCTGGACTAGTGAGCCTCAGAGATCTACTTGTCTCTGCTACCCAACACTTGGATTACAAATGTGCCACCACTCCTAGATTTTTCACTTGGGTTCTAGGGATAAACAGAGGTCCTCATGTTTGCAAACCAAGCACTACCAACTGACCTATCCCTCCAGCTGCTCTTCCTACCACCTACCTTTGGTAAGTATTTGTCAGCCCTTAATGGTCTGACTGTACAGACATGGCTTTAATCACCACATCATTCACCCGCTGTACAAAGGCAAGTACTAAACTGGCCCTGGGATGATTCTCCAGCCTTTGTTCTTGTATCATCTGTGGTGATCTTTGGTGTTGCACTTCTTACCCTTTCAAAGGATAGGCTCCTTTTGGCTCTGAGCCATTCAGCATGACGTTGATCACCCCAGAACTGTCTCTTGAATACTGCAAGAAGAAACAGATTTTTGAGCAAACGAAGTCACATCATTTTTGTACTTTAAGAGGAGCTTTTTTTTTTTTTCTTTAATGACAATTTTCATTAGGGGAAAATTTGGTATTTCACATGGCTAGTGTGAAATTGCTTTATTTGGAGAAACAAATTACCTTGAAAGTCCCCTACTCACAGACTCAATAATTCCACTTCAGGTACCCTAATCTGATGACATGATATAGAATGTGTGCTGTTTTGTCTGCTAGAATAAACTAGGCTGAGCTGATGTGACATTGCAGTGCCTTCACACATCGGTTCACTCTCTGCTCCCACTGAACCCTCACCACAGGTTCTTGGTGGTTTGACACTTCAAGTTCTCAGTAGGAGGGAGCCTCCACACCTGCAAGGTTGTTAACTGCCAGGAACAAGAAGAGCCAGTGACTTGGACTACAAGTCACACCCATCACTCCCACCCACATCTCATTGGCTCATGTCAGTCTCATGTAAGTAACAGCATGAAGCAGAGTACAAACCACAGGGGCAGAAAGCCAGATGTCTCTGGAAAACAACACAAAGTGCCACCGCAAGCATGGGTAGCGTGGCATGGCTTGCAAGACCAAACCATGCTCACCAGCTTGAAACAGCAAGGGAATGGTGCAGGGCTCCCCTGAGGTACCAACAGAGCACTGAAGCCTGAATCATTACCGTGCCACTGGTAAGAATCTACAAAGGATGTGCTGTAGCATAGGAAGTGCTTACATTCGAAGAAAAATGCAAGATTAGATGAACAGAAGATGAACTTCGCTATAGTATAATTGAGCAGCTGTGGCTAAAACCTACTACCATGCACAAGGCCCTGTGTTCAGTCTTTGGTATCATTAAATCAACAAGCAAACAAGTAAAGTAGATGTCTAGGTAGTCTTGTTCTCAGGGTAGGTGGTAGTGAGTTATATGTCACTGAGCCTCGTAGGACAGGTTTACTCACTAATAAAATGACACCCAATAGCAGGTGCTCCAAAGCAGAGAGATACATCTTGTGCCACTTGTCTCCAGCTGTTTCCAACCAGGGCTATCAGTAGGAGTTAACTCCTCAGGGGCTGAAGTGTTACAGCCTCTGTGTTAAAGGGGCACCATTTTGGTGGCAGGAAATGAGTGTTCTCATTTGTCTTTCTGTAGCTTCCCATTCTCTGCCACAAGCAGCAGTTGCATTGACAATGGGGAAAAAATTGCAAAGTGCATGGGTACAGATGCAAAGAAAGTATAGGAAATATTGGTTGAAAATTTAGTCTCTGAAGCCAGAGAACCTGTTTTCAATCCCTGGTTCACCTACTTATTACTATTTTAACCTTACGAAATTGATCTCTTTGTAATTCATTTACCAAATCTGAACAGTTACATCAAAGGATTGCTGTAAAGGTAAAACGTTTAAAATCATAACATTTAGCCTGGACCTGTAGCTCACAGTAGGGCCTTTGTTTAATATGTGCAAAGCCCTAAGTTTGATCACCAGCATAACAAATAATGCAACAACATTTATTGACTACTTATGAGGATCAAGACTCTCATTACTATACTAGATTATCTTTCTTCCTATTTCAAGTCTCTAGCACATTCTAAGGCCTTAAAAATTGGAGGCATTGGTACTAGTTTCCATAGTAACACTGTTGGAGCACATACCTTAAACTCAGGCAGATTCATAGTGGCATGTGCTACAATTCTTTTTTCTCTTCTTTTTTTGTTTGTTTGTTTATTTGTTTTTGAGATGTAGACAGGGTAGCATTTCTTTGTGTAGTCTTGGCTGTCCTGGAACTAGCTCTGTAGACCAGGCTGTCCTTGAACCCACATGCCTGTCTCTGTCTCAACCTAGCTCAAGTGTAGTTTTAATGCCTGTTTACAGGTCTCTCTTTTTAAAAATCATTTATTTATTTATTTGTTTGTTTATTTAAAAGATTTATTTTTTATGTATACAGGTGCCCTGTCTGCAAGTGTGCCTGCACACCAGGAGAGGGCATCAGATTGTGAACCTCCCCGTGGTTGCTGAGAATTGAACTCACGACATCTGGAAGAGCAACCAGTGCTCTTAACTGTTGAGCCATCTCTGCAACCCCCTTTTAATGATTTATCTTTTTAAATCTTATGTGCATTGATGTTTTGCCTGTGGGTATGTCTGTGTGAAGGTATCAAATCACCTGGAACTGAAATTACAGACAGGTGTGAGCTGCCATGTTGGTGCTGGGAATTGAGCCTGGGTCCTCTGGAAGAGCAGCCAGTGCTCTTAACCGCTGAGCCATCTCACCAGCATGCTACAGTTCTTTTATAGAAAATATTGATATGACACCTACCTCTATAGAGGTCTTAAGCATTCCAGTCTCTAATGAGAGGCATTGGCAGCTGGCTGGAACCTGTATTTCAGATAAAGCCCTCCCTTCCAAAGTGAGAACAAATGCTGCTCCCTCTGGAGCTGGCAGGAGTACACAGTGCTCAGCATGAGACCCTGTGATTGGCAGAGGTCCTTGCTTAGCCCTGGTGGAAGGTTTGATCAAAGTCCTTCACCCTATCAGTGGCCCTACTGAACAAACCCCCGGAGAGCAAAGTAGATGACAGGAGACAGACACATCACCGATGAAGGGAGGGGGTGGAAGTACCCTGAACTCTACTTAATTCATGATAAGCACAATCAACATTTAATCATTAGCACTTAGCTAAGGACTTAACTCTTTATTTCTAATCTTTCTTCCAGTGTTTGAGGCAGAGAATGTAAGGTACAAATGACATAATTTTATAACTATGGACAGCCATCATCAACTGTGAGGACAATATCCTCTGAGATACAGACATGCCTTAGGAATGTTTCAGCGGCCCCAGCTTTAGGTAGCCTATCAGCTCTTCTCTCATTAATGACACTCTGGGGCCACTTCTGATAACCCACATCTAAATGTCCGGTTTCCCAGGCTCTTCTGTAAAATAGGGATGACTCCAATTTTTCACAACACTAAGAATTAACATGGCTTTGAAACACTATACCCAACCATAGTGAAACAGAAACCCTGACTATGCACTAATCCCCACATATAGCTAATATTTGCCAAATGTTTCTGTCTGCACCAGCGACTGCATTAAGTATTTTATCTCCTTACACCCTCACAACTTCATGGAGCAGAGAAAATGAGTCAGAGTAATCATTAAAGTGGAAAGGAAGAGCCACTGACATTAGTGAAGGCTTAGGGTCCTGTTTGCAGATACCGCAAGTGCTCACCACTCACCCGTCCCAAGATTACCTGCATGGATGCACGTTTCCAATAGGAGTCCACAGCATTGTTTTCACAGTCTTTTGATGTAGGGCAGGACTCATAATCGAGTCCTAGGAGAAAAGTACACAAACGCATTTCATATTGGATATATATTACTTTCAAGCATTTGCGAATTCCATATTTGGCATAGATTCTGAACAATGTGCACAGTGCATTTACCCTCTTTGAGCCTGGAAGATAGATAAGATGAAGGCAGAGTCCTGCTAGATTGGAATCACAGGCTCTGAGGTCAGATTGTGAGGCTACACAGCTTATTGGTTATATATTTCCTAAGCAACTCCCTTACTCATGCCATGCCTCTGTTTCCACATTTGACAAAAGAGGAATGATGATAGGATCATAGGGATAATGTATGGATTCTAGACTTAATGTGTCTAAAGTACTTGTAACAGCATGCAACAAAGGTAGGTACACTTTACCTGTTATTAGTATTATCCATGACTATAGATGCCTCCTCCCTCACAGGATTTGGGAAAGATTAAATGAGATGAATGTATATGAAAACATCCAGCAGCAAAGTTAATCCACAGGTTGAGGAGCTGTGATGTGTACAAAAGTCTTACCAAGGGCATTTTCTTGCCTACACCAGCTCAAGAAATCTCCAACCTTGCCGTACAGAACATCACACAGGGGCATAAAGCGACGGGTGTTCTCTGCATAGCTGGTAACGAGTAGGTGGTTATTTTCCCAGAACAGGGACTGATGAGAAACAACCAGAGTTAAAACACAAAGTAAAATGAAAGTGCATTGATTGGCATGTCGTCATGATAAGTCGGCAGCCATTCCTCATGGAATTGGGACCCGACGGATGCAGGCCTACTTTCTCTTTCCTTGTTGCTGTTGCACATTTGAAGGAGAGTTGCCTCTGTCCTCCCTGAACTGCAAGCATACCATGTATATCAGTGGTTCTCCACCGTCCTCAATGCTGTAACCCTTTAATACAGTTCTTCATGTTGTGGTTACTCCCAACCATAAAATTATTTTTGTAGTTACTGTATAACTGTAATTTTGCTACTGTTATTAATCATAATGTAAATATTTTTGGAGACTGAGGTTTGCCAAAGGGGTCACACCCACAGGTTGAGAACCACTGACTTAGACGGTGACATATTTTCCCTGCAGTAGTAACAACCTAGCATTAAAAAATGATTAAGAGGCCAGGCTGGAAGCCTGGCTCTGTCCCATGCTAGATGTATAATCTTGAGCAAGACATTATACCTTTCTGTGCCTCAGTTTCTACATGTGGAAAAGGAGAGACAGGGGCTGGAGAGATGGCTCAGAGGAGCCAGAGGTCTTGAGTTCAACTCCCCTCAACCACATGGTAGCACATAACCATCTACAATGAGATCTGGTACCCTCTTCTGGCCACAGATGTACATGCAGGCCAAATACTGTATACATAGATAAATAAATAAATCTAAAAAGAAGGAAAATGAAGGACAGATGCCTTTGGCCTCATTCTGTAGCTCTGATTAGGATGGTATGCAATTGAACAATCTCTTCCTGGAGTGCACAGTGCTTCAAAACACCTCACTTTTTTTCAATTTTTATTCATTATTATTTTTTCCCCCAAGACAGGGTTTCTCTACATAGCCCTGGCTGTCCTGGACTCACTTTGTAGACCAGGCTGGCCTCAAACTCAGAGAGATCCACCTGCCTCTGCCTCCCAAATGCTGGGATCAAAAGGAGTGTGCTACTGCTTTTTTAAAAATATAGGAGTGCTCTGTCTGTATGTACATCTACATGCCAGAAGAGGGCATCAGAGCTCTTTATAGACAGATGGTTGTGAGCCACCATATGGTTGCTGGGAATTGAACTCAGGACCTTTGGAAGAGCAACCAATGTTCTGAGCCATCTCACCAGCTGAAAATACCTCCTTCTTCACAGCACATCTGGTACCATCTAGGATAGTGTCTTCATATAGCGCATGTAACAATATTTGTGGTAGTGTCTCATCTGTTCCTTAGTAGACTGGAAAGGTTACAAGAACTGTTTTTTACATTGGATCTTTGACCCTCAATAAAATACCAGGAACACAGAAGGTTCCTGTAAGTTATTTATTGAGTTCATCAACTAGCTCACTAAACCTATGAGGGTTGTAAAATGTAAAACTACACATTTGCTTTTTGCCAACAAAGAAGGTAGAAGAAAACCAAAATGCTGCACAAATGTAAAACTTATATTCTTAACCATAGCTGAGGTGCTTGTCCTTACCTTGTCTCTAGGAATAGAGTGCCTGGCGAGGTTAATGAAGAGGTCATAGTCTGAGGGAAGCACAAAGCAAGGATCCTTGTCTAGTACCACCTTGAAGGCCTCCCAGATGGCTGTGCAGTTTTTGTCCCTGTGCAAAAGTGCCAGTCAGGACTGGGGACAGAGTTCGGAGGGTAAGGCTGCTCGGGCTGTAACCATGAGGACCCGAGGTCAAG
This sequence comes from Lophiomys imhausi, assembly GCA_907164525.1. Classification (NCBI taxonomy): domain Eukaryota; kingdom Metazoa; phylum Chordata; class Mammalia; order Rodentia; family Muridae; genus Lophiomys; species Lophiomys imhausi. Next base: position 1,813,798 of record CAJQZJ010034331.1, read on the forward strand.
GCCCATCACCCTCCACTTGGCTACCTGTGCCTCTAACCCTAGCATTGTATGAGGTGGAAGCAGGGGGATGACTGGGGCTTGCTGGCCACCAGACTAGCTCTAGCTTCCAGACTATGTTCAGAAGACAATGGAGTCAGAACACCCACTATCCTCTTCTGTGTGGGCACAGGCACATCACACACACACACACACACACACACACACACACACACACACACACGTGTGTGTGTACATACACTATGTCACTCAAACTCAAGACTGGTACTCTCTTGGTGTTCCCCCCAACACACACCTCTCACACCTCTCCACCGGCATGGCAGTCTCATCTGCAATCTCTTCCTGGACCTGGAGATCCCTTGCACAGGGGTCCCTATACCTGAGAATAGCATACACAGTGTGGAGACTCGCTAGACCCTCGCCTGGGTTTCCGAAGCACCTCCTCCACACCCGGGCCTTTTAACTTTCTGGCATAGAACTTACCCCAGCTGGAGGCTCAGCAGGGTAGTGTACTCAGCGCAGCGGCCCAGGAAGATGCTCTGCAGATGTGGCGTGGTACCTGCCCCGCTCCACCGAGCTTCGGCAGCTCTCCCCACCTGCAGCAGAGGCAGCAACAGGGTCAGCCACAGCCACAGAGACAGTGGGCATCCCTGGGCGGCCATCGAGGAGACTTTGATTCCTCCAGCCCATGGCCTCCTGGACTCCTCCCAGTTTCTCTCCTATCGAGGAGGCGGTTCCTCTTAGCTGAGCTCTGGCAGGACGCTCATCCTAATGCCACCCGGCCTCCCTTCCATCCTCTTTTCTCTTCCGTTCCGTTCCGACAAACACTAAACTTGGGGCGTCGTCTGGCAAGAGACACCTCGAGGAGAGGCCCCAAAGGGAACGGGAGTTTGAAGGATGTGAGGGTTTCAGCAATAGGGAGAAAAAAAAACTGCAATACCTTTGACGGTGTCCTCTTTCCCAAAGGCCAAAGATGGGTGAATTTTGTTTGTTTTCAGGACACACACACACAAATAAAAACCTCCTGTTTATCGATTACTGTCCCAGCAGTATGAGTTCACAGCTGTTTTTGAGGTAGTCTGAGGACTCTACGTGGAATTCTGTTCACTCTAGCTCTCTAGTTGGTCTTTAGGGTTATCTGGGAATGAAATTGAAATGTGAGAGAAGTTAATTAACTTTTCCAAGTTTACTCAGCTGGAAACCGAAGGCAATTATAAACCCAGCTAGGAAGGACTGTGTGAACTGGAACTGAGTTTCAGCTTGCTTGGTGCTCACATGGAAACAGATGGATGATTTCTTAGTAAGTGTGTGTTTGTGTGTGTGTAATTTTATTTGAATCCTTTTTGTTGTATTCTCCTGTCCAGCTTTTCCTTAAGTAGAAGTTCACAGTCCAGTGATAGGTATTTTCAGTTCTTCTAGCATCCACCCCTTTCCTCCTTTTTGCTTCCATATTTCCAAACAGGCGTTCAGGATGTCTCTAGGTGACTCTGTTTTGGATATTATCTTCTGGCTCGTTACTATGGAAAAGTAGACTGTATCTTTGCCCTCCCCCCACCCATCTTTTTTACCCTTCATTCTCCCAACAGAGTATTATCACAGCTATAAATCTATCATATTTCATTATTATGAACTTGTGAGCATTATTCATGGCTGGGTGGATAGTATTTTATTTCCTTGGTGGAAAGAAGTAGTAAATGTCCTCTGGACTCTTTTTTTTTTTTTTTACTACCTTGGGTTGGTATTCCATGCTTCAATGTACACTTAAGGTCAAAATCCAAACTCTGTAAGTCATGTAAATCTCTCAGTGTATTCAAAACCACCAGTCAATATCCTTCCTTGGAAGTATCCAGCTTCCTTTTCCAAGATGAGTATGTTGCTTTTGACTGTATGATTGTCACCCTGGTTGGTTGTTCCTCTCCACTGTGTCATGTGTTCTGATTTCTAGTTCCATCTATGAAGCACAATTTCTAATGGCTTCATGAGATGATACTAGGAAGTTTCTGAGATTTTTGCACAACATAAAATATCACTTATTTTACACATCTGAATGAGAACTGATTATTGAGAATTTACAATTCAAAATAATTTCCCTTCAAAGTTTGAAAACAATTTTCCCTTTATCTACCATTTTCTGCCCCAGTAGTTTTGGAATTTTTTTTTTAATTTTTATCACATGGAGTATGACCTTTAAGAGATGAATTTTGGGGAATAGTTTTTATTGAGTGTCATGGTAATCAGTTGGGCCATTCACTATTTTGTTTATTAATTTGTTATTCACTTGGCTATTTGTTATTAATTAATGGTATTAGTGGAATTAAACCTTACATATCATTCATTCTAGGCCAGTGCTTCTGACCCTAAGCTATGTGCCTAGCCTTCCTTTTACTGTTTATTTTGAGACACAACCTCACTGAGTTACTTCTGCTGGCCTTAAAAGTACTGTGTAGCTCCAATAGGTCTCAGACTGTCGATGCAGATGCACTTGGGCTTTGCAGGCTTGGAAAGGAAGGAAACAGATACTTCCCTAGAACATCCAAAAATAGAGGGCTCTCAGATCTTTAGCAGAGTCAGAAGAGTCACTCAGGACTTCAGACATCTAAAAGGGAGGGAGTGTGTGTGTGTGTGTGTGTGTGTGTGTGTGTGTGTGTGTGTGTAAGCCATGAAATTAGTAAATATGCCACCAATAGAGATTACATACAGATTTCGGTACCTCAAACTATCTCCCTGTCCCCTCTCCCTTCAGTTCCAATACTGATTTATGGGTTCTAACAGAAAAAAGACTATTATACTTATCTTGTCTCAACCAGACCGTGAAGAGTACCTTCCCCAAGTGAAAAATGTTGGAGAACACATCAATCAAAATTATTTTTCTGGCCCCAAACTGCCTTCAACAATGCAGAAAGTATTTGAGTAACTGTTGCTCACGTAGGGAGGATTTTCAAGAACATGAGAGGAGAAAACGGCTTAAATTGCCTCCAATAGTTAGCAAAATCATGGATATCAAAGATGAAGTTTCAACAAAAAGTGAAGAACAAGATAAACTCTATAACATCTTAGGTATACCTAAGTTATTATGAACTGTAGGGATACAGATGTCAAAAGCACTGCTAGGAAGGGTCGAGAAGAAACTGAGGATTATATTTTTGGACACTGGAGGAGAGGAAATTCTTGTTCCACAGTTATATGAAGTGAAGATGAGTTGTTCTATACAATTGTGCAGGGAATACTGTGTGGGCTTTTTCATTTTTTGGTTTTTCTTTTTGTTGTTGTTGTTCTTTTGTTTTTGTTTTTTTGAGACAGGGTTTCTCTGTGTAGCCTTGACTGTCCTGGACAAATAAAGTCAGGGGTAGGAAAGGAGATAACAATTTACTTAGACAACTTCCTGCTGATTAGGGTGCATCAGGTTCTTTGGGGCAAGTTTGGTCTTTGGTGTCAGGATATCTAATTTCTTTTTCTCTCTTTGCACATAACTACTTGACGAACCACAACCAACAGTATCCAACCAGGAATCAGCAATGAGCAACAACCTGCTCTTGGGGATCATGCATTTTCATACCCTCTGAAAAGTCCCTCAAATTCCAAATATCACTCAATCGCAGAAACTATCTGCAGCTGGCAAAATCATACCCCTCCTAAGGCATGAGGCAAATCATAGTCATCTTCTGTGGACAATCTGAAGCAGCCCACATCCCACACCTGGGATTAAAATGAAAACATATTTCTATAGCATGTTTGTGTTTTTAAAGAAAACAAAATTCTCACTACAGACCAGTAAGATCATTCCAGGACAGACATGTGCTACCCTTCATAAAAACTGATGGCTTTCAGTAAAGCCACAGGTATAGAGGGCACAGGCAAGAATAACATGCTATTCCTAGGCTTTGAAAGTTAGGGAGTTTGTCTGGATGGACTTTGCATGTGACTGGTGACTCTGTTTTGCCTTTCATTTTCTTCCTTTGTGAGGGACAGTGTCCACAGACATAACCCTATATCTGTCCTGTTCCTTCTGGAGAACAAGACTTGTTTTCTAGTTTCACAAGCACACACAGATAACCTGGTCCCAAAATACAGTACACAGGGACCTACACCCATTTGTAATTTGGGCAGTTCAGATGTGAGATTTGGGACTTAAATTGATACTAAAATAAGTTCAGAACTGTGAGGGACATTAGGATGGGTGAAGGTACTTTTCATGTGGGATGGATATGAGTTTTTGAAGGTCAAAGGATTACTACAATCAAGCTGAAATGCCCCTCAAAGATGTCTATATTCTAGAGATCTGTGACTGTTGCTTTACATGGTGGTGGATTGTACAGAAGTGATACATATCTCAAAAAGCCAAACCCCTCAGGGTCTGAAATATAACTCACAGTTCACAAAAACAGCAGCTACAATGGCACTGTGTTGGACCTTATGCTCCAAACCCCTCCATGTGACACAGTGTAGGGCAAGTATTACCTTTACTTCAGTGGGTTATACCACAGAAGAGCCTCAACTGTTAATACACTAGGTTTTTAATCTCTAGAGAGATCACTCATTATTCCTGGGACATAAGAAAATAGGCAGGTGGGGTAGGTGAGCAAGCTTTTATCTGTGTATATGCAATATAATCGTGTGTGTGTGTGTGTGCCCATAACTGTACCATCATCTGTATGGGCATATGTGCAGACCAGAGGCTGATATCAGGATCTTCCTCAATCACTTCTCTATATTTTTTAAATCACATGGTCTTTCACAACACTCACAAACTTACAGTTTTGTAATTGTTCCTCAGTGAATATGAGGAAGTTGTAATAAGGTACTTGCTTCTTCAGGCACCAGGCTTAACTCAGTTTTGGAGTCCTGGTTTTAAAATACAAATGGATCTGTTACCCAACTGTTTTCTTAACTTTCAGCACTTAAATTTCTCTTCTGGAAAGAAATAGTTAAATGTTTGAGACAGAGAAGGATGATGTAGCAATATCTTTGACTTTACTTCTTTCAAATTGTTTTCATTAGCAATAATCTCAAATGTTACATAAATGTTAGAAACATAGTGACTAAGATTCACTTTTTTTGAGGAAAAAAAAATGTTTTAATTTTTAATGGGGAAAGTTCCTATCAAGGTAGGTGTGGAAAAGCACTTGGTTTTCCAGATAGTACACTCCTGCACACACAGTGCTGAGGACAGTGGACAGGGTTCCCTGGGATACATGGTGTCTGGTCCCTGTACTGATACAGATTGGCTTGGTGCGCAACCTCTCTGGACAGCTGGGCCTGGTGATTATAGTGCATCCATTTGTCTGTGGAAGGTGGGCTGTGCATCTTGGGATTGACTTGGTGGCTACAGCTTGTGTTTCTTTGTTTCTGGGATAGGATTCTTGTGGTGGCAGGCATGCCTACCCACTGGAACCTAGGGTGGTTCTCTGTGCAAATTTTTCTTTGAGGGAGTAGACACATGGCCGACCCCCAATTTCTCTTCTAGAATCCATCCAACACAGGTCATGAAGTCCTGCACCTCAGCCATCTGTCAGGGCAGGAATACTCTCTGCTCATGACTGACCCTCAGTTTTCGGGGGGGTCACTGATAAGCTCTTGACTTTTTGCAGGGAGTTCTCATGCACTTTGCTTCTGGGGGACAAAATTGACATCACGAAGCTTTTTTTATCCTGTCCCCAAACATCTTCTCTGCCAATGGGGAGGAATTGCTTTCGTGAGTGTTTGACCTGTAGGTTTGGGTAGGTCTCATCTCTGAAAGGTGGACATCTTGTCTGGGACCTCTACAGTCCTCTTTTTTGTCAGTTGGACCAAAGATGTGGCTAGTTCATAGTTCCTGGGGGTTAGAGATCTTGGGGACATTCCCTTCTCTTGACAAGGGGTGCCTGTCCTGGGAGACTGATTTGCTGGTAGTGGATATAGTATTGAAGCTGGACTGGGAGGCCCTGGAGGCCAGGATATCTGCAGCAAGCAGAATCTCAGGGCACAGTCTTGAAGGAACATACCAGTGTCACAGTCCTGGAGGACAACACCAGTGGCTGAGTGGTGAGATGTGCTCAGGCCTGAGTCTTCTGGATCCTGGGAAATAGTTATTGAAGGGGATTGACTTTCATTGGTCTGCAGTGATTGCAAATCCTTCAGATGTTCATTGTTAGTTTGAAGTTTGCAATATCTCTGGCTTCCATGTTGAGTGCCCAGTAACAGGACTCTTCCTCCTCTGCCTCCTCCAGCTCCCTGTATCTCTGGTACTTGGTGACTGGGATGCCACACTGATCTCCCGGACTGACACTCCATTGTAGAGACCTCTTAAAGCCACACCCTCACTCTGTGACTCATACCTTGACTAGGTTTGAACTTGACTCTAGGTTGCCTGCCCAAGATCCAAGAGCCATATCAGTTGTGCCAGGCTTTGCTCATGAGGTTGTGAGAGGTGGGTAGAGAAGTCACCCTGTCCTTCTGGATGGCCAAAAGGGCCTCAGAAGGTCCATAGTTGTCACTCAGTGGGGTTCCTCTCAGGAATTCTAGCTGGAGGGCAGCGGGAGAGTTCTGCGTACCCAAAGCTATTTTTGTTGTCACATCCTTTTCTGGGACTTTCTGGAAAGATTCACTTTCTGGAAAGGTCAGGACACTGGCTATTTTGACAATGGAATTGTCTTTATTTAGAGTCCCAGTCAATCAAAGAGCGAATGGGGGGTTGTGGAAATAGCAAAATTAGAGCCTTGTTCATGTTGAAAAGATGTATGGTCTTGTTGCCTATGAGGGGGAGGTTCCATCTGTGTTTCACTAGGCGTTTTTTAAGATGTATTTCTAGCTCCTGCTGAGTGCCAGGATCTAAGAAGGAAAGCCCAACAGAAATATTCTTGCACATGGCCCCACCATTCAAGGATAGTTTCTTCCAAGTTTCCACATTTGTCTCTGAGTTTTCAAGAGGGGCCAATGCATGGTCTATAGGAATTCCATGACAAATGCCCACAGGCACCTTACTGTCAATTGGTATGCTTCCACTTGCTGCTTGAGTGGCTTTTTGGTATACCTTCCAGTTGCTTCTTTCCTGTTCCCTCTGGTCAGGAACTTTGTGAGTCTCTTCTTGTGTCTTACATAGTAACTTTCCATCTCTGTATCAGAGATAGCCTCTAGAACTTTGCCCAGAGAACCCTCTGGGATCATGTGTAGGTCTTTCAGAGATCTTCCTGGACAGTTTGTCAGATCCTTGCATGAGTTCTTCCATAACTGGAATATCTCTGGACCTTTTGATGAGACACTCGGTAAGTTCTGGCTGCTTTCATTGTCCAGGGTCCCCACTAGATACCCCATCCATCTTTTGTCTTCTGCTGACCCATCTCTATGTGCTCATCCTGAGACTTTATTAGATCCAGAGATAGCTGGATCTTGCGGGGCCACTGGCCCTGGTTTTAGGTGAAACTCTAAGTGTTGTCCCAGCTGCTCCAGGAGCTCAGGGCTAATGAACTCCCCTGGGAGGTGGACAATAGATCCCTGGCCCTGGGAAGCACAATTGTTGAAAGTGATTAAAGGCTTCCTGGGACTTTTCAACCATGGCAGGTAAATCAGTCCTGCTTCCTTGGAGTTCCTTCAGGAGGTGGCACTCTAGGTGTCTAACAGCAAGTGGGACAACGAGTTGGGGTCTTGAAGATCTAGAGTAAGAAGTCCCATAATCCCTAGTTGAAGGTGAATGGCATGGTAGGTTTGGGATAGAGGATAGGTCATGGGCCTGGGTTTTGATTTCTGGTGGAGAACAGGACCCGGATAAGTTTAGATTCAAAGATTGCAATTGGACTAAGTGGTGAAGCAAGAGATTTGTAGAAAAGAGCTGTAGAGGTTCTTTAGTCTGAACTTATATTGGAATGTAAGTAGAGAGTCCATTGAAAAAGATGGAGGGGGTATCTAGTGGGGAGGCTGCCATGTTGACAGTAGCCACAAAGGACTCACTGTGAAGAAAAGGGAGGTTCCAGAAATGCTGGCTACATTTCTGCTGTAAATTGTTGCCTAAGACATTCTGGTGAAAAAGCTACTGATGACCGGAAAACTGTTCTGACTTGCAGTTTCTCATCCAAAAGCAGTGTGCGGTGGGAATGGCTTGCTTGCTCTTCCAGGACTGCAGCACATTGCCCACACAGTTCAAGGCATGGGCAGATCTTTCTTTTCCTTTCCCCTTCCAAACTTTTAGTTCGACCCTCTTGTTAATCTGCCGCGCCAGCATCTCTTGGACATCGAGGTTGATGAAAGAGGGTTCCTCAGCCTCTACCTACCTGTATTTGGGGTCTTTCCAGAACGAGATCCCTTGGAGGTTGAGAGAAAGATGCTCTTGCAGGGCCTCATCATGCAATGATCTGGAGTCGCACCAGGTTTTGGCAGCTACCTGGTACCAGGAAGGGCCTGAGAGAGGCCTAGTTGGGTGACCAAGGCCTGGGGTGTTTGGGATGGGGGAAGGCAAACCCAGCAGAGGTGTCTTCTGTGAGGTCCTCAGAGGTGTTTTCCAGTTACAATGAGGAGGAGGAGAAGGAGCCATGCTGGGATCTGGCATGGGTGGAGAGCAGGGCACAGGATCAGGAGGATAAGATATGTAGGAAGGTGCACATAGTGCTGGTGGAAGACACCTTCCAAGAGTCAAGGTCTCTGGTGGCCGAGAAACACTCCTAGATGACTGTGACTCAATAGAAGCCAGGGAACTCAGCAGGACAGGTGACAAAATAGAATCTTCAGGCAGTATGTGTTCCTTGAGAGGAGCCAAGGAGGCCACTAGGGACGAATTGGTGGACACAGACTCCTGTGGGCTGCCTAAGTGGATGGTGGGTTTTGGCAGCTTCTGGCTTAGACACTTCACCCGAGGCCTCTCCTCTTAAGAGCTGGCAAAAGCTGATGGTGTCAATAAGCTTCTCTAGCATGCTGTGCAGAAGCAAAAAAGCAGTAACTTACTCTCCTTCTTTTTCATCCTGCCGCTGCCTCTGTAAGCTTTTTGGTGGTGGTGGTTTTCTCTGGTGGAGGTGAGGGTGAGTTAAATTGGAGGAAAGGTATTAACAGGTGGAAGAGGCCCAGTCCGCACCCAAAGGCAATGATCATGTCCATGGCCCAAGTAGTGAAACTGGGACTCAACCATGCAGAATTAATGCTTTCCAGTGGAGAGAGAAATTTCTCCATCTGAATCGCACCGTTGCTCTCAGGCAACTGAAGGCTGAGAGTTCTCTCTGGGAGTTGGCAGCTACGTCCTGGCACGCATCATAGAGCTCCTGGCTCCATGTCACAAATGGCTCTCCTGGGAGAACCCCAAACTCTGCATCTCCAAGTCTAATGTCCAAGGGATGTTCAGATGGCCCACTCCCTCCAGCTTTGTTGACTGCAACACACTTCTCTGTCTCTCGGGCTAGTTCCACATCCTGTCTTCAGTTCTCCTTGGCAAGTATCCCATGACTCTGGTGTCTACACCTCTTGTGGCCTCCAACACAACTCAATCATAAACAGCACAGCTTCATGCAGCATGGCCTCTCTGGGCCTCCATGAAGGGACTCCCCTGTCTCAGGCTTGGGCCTCAGCTGCTTTCTTTAGCCACAGAGGATGATTCCATGACCACTTTTCTCATGTATCCTTCATGATTCTAAAGCCAGAACTACATGACCATTGCTGCCAAGTTCTTCTGCCTGCTTGGGATAGAACCAGGGCTCTTCTTGAATTATACTTGGATAAGCTTTGATTTGCTGTTGCTTTTTAGGAACAGATAATGCTTCAGGCCTGTTCACAAGTTGCAGGACTAGTTTGGGTGGGGTCTCACCCTGAGGGTACCACTTCCTTTATTCCATTTCCCTTTATCTTTTTCAGCACCAGCCAAGCCTATAACATTAAATTTCCTGTGCACTTTTTCTCCTCAAACTGTACATTTTATATTTCTTTTTTGTCCCACTTGCTCTTTTTCATTGTAGATCTGTTAACAGTGATCTCTAATTATCACACTACAGAGTCAATATTAAACCTGAAATTTCCTCTTAGTACTAAAACCTATGCTTAGTCCAAACTCTTCACCTTAGCCTCAGGCAGGTTCTTCCCCAACTTGGCTGTAGTCTTCCCTTCTCTTTCTCTGCCTCTTCTCTGAACCAGCGCTGTCATCCCTCCATTAGCTGACTCACTGGGTCATCTCTGGATGCAACCGACATGGTGAGTTTGAGGTTCATGGAGGCAGGTTTTAAGTAATTTTTTTTTTCTAAGTCAGCTTATTTCACACATAGCATTGTCTGTAATGTGAAACGGCTACAGAGTGAACTCAAGGATCCACTTTTAATCCTTGCTTGTTACAGTAACAATCCTGCAGTTTTATACTCAGTTCACTAAGAAAAGCCAAAAATGTCAGTGTAATATGCCAACTTTGTTACACAAATATCATCTTCAGAACAATTTCCTAAGTGAGAGTTTCTTTTTTTAATGAGAAAAATGTGAATGTCATTCCTGAGTTCATTAGCTCTGCTTAGTATTTTCTTTTGAGAAAATCAACAAACCATGTTGTGCTAGAGTAGGTCTGTATGAGTATTCCCATTTCTGAGCGAAATATTTCAAGAAATCAGCTATTTAGTGAGCTTCTTTGAATAAGGTAAACACTTCTGTGAGAACCTGTGGAATTTCTCTGGATGGGAAAGCTTCCCAGCAGATGACACGATAACTCTACACCGAACAGCTCCTAGTCATTTCTAGCACTGCTAGTCAACATTTATGTTCAGTGAGGCTTACTGATCCATCTCTTGTGATTCATTTATAATTTTCCAGTTTAATTTATACTAACTTTATGCTTTTCCTATTCTTTAAAAGTATACGAAGACTTAATGAGCTTCCATTTAAAAACTACAAAAATCCTCCCTAAAGTCCTCTTCTTACCTGTATCTGACATAAACTTAAAAATTGTTGTGCAGGCCCCCTTATTGGTATTTTTATCAACCTGCATTGCAAAATCTATCCTAGGTTGTAACCGAATAATAAGTACCATTTCTAAATGTTCTGCAATAGTACAAATTTGAAAAGTTACCGTGTTATCATTTTTGTTTGTTTTTTTTTTTTTTCGAGACAGGGTTTCTCTGTGTAGCTCTGGCTGTCCTGGACTCATTAAGTAGGGTTTTCAGGTTATCTGCTGACCCATCACCACAAAGTGTGCATACCACAGCCAAACATGCTGGGAGAATTCCTCCAGGATCAGAGTGAGACACTCAGGCCTTCTTGCTATCCAAGAGAGGGCTACTGTGATGACAGCTGTATGCCATATTTCTTTTTTGAAAATATTTGAGGCTCTCACCATTAAGTTCAGCATTCTATGTTTCTGAGAGCCCCTTTTAGTTTGGACAGTTTTAAGCTTTCATTTGCAAGAATATTACAAATGGTACATGGAGAGCTTTCATTTTTCAAAAGGTTCTGCACATTTGATAAAGCCATAGTTTAAGTAATCTTCATCAAAATATTTTATTCTCACTTTTTTCCCTTCTGAAATGTAGCTCAATTGAAATTGAAGCTAGAAAATTTGAGTCGGTATTTTTGTGCATTATTGTCAGCATTCACACAAATCCAAATGTTGAACTTGGCGTGTCTAGGTATTCCTTTTTCTTTTAATAAAGAAATGACTCATCTTAAAGTGATGTATAGGTCAAAAAGGAAATTCCTTTTTGTTGTTTACAACCTAGCCCAAATGCTACAGCAGTCGACAAGTAAGTTGTTAAAGTGTTGGGCACCAGAGACACAAAACAAAATGGATATTATGACATGTAATAAACATGTGCTGAGCTGTTAGTAGAAACTACAGCTACAAGAAAAAATCTTTAAAATAATGTATGAGAACAAAATATCTGTAGAGAGAATATATATTCCTGATCTAAAATTATGCACAATACATAAAACACAGGATATGTAACTTAAGAATTAAAGCATACAGGTGTGTGGAAAATAGTTACTATGGCAAGAGGTTCATGAGCAAAATAATGGGATGCGGTGCAAATGGCTAAGGATTTCAATTGTTTATATAACATTTATTTATACGGTTGAGTGAGTTACACTAGTTTTGTTTCTGTCTGTTTTCTAAAACTGCCTTAACAATGTTTTAAATCCTTCCTTCATAAGACATGGTGCCTTCCTGAAGGCAATGTAAACCTGCCATATGCCCTCTTACTTAAAACTGCCCTCCGTTACTTGCATTCCCCTTATTGCCTCCTGTGTTGTCCTCTTCCACGAAACCTTAAAGAAGCAGGTTGCAGGTATGTATCCGTTGTAGGTGTACTAGAATGTCACCTTCCCAGGAGAGTCCTGATTGGTTGCTCCTGACCTCCAGGGACCCAAAGAACTTCAGCTTCATTAAACGTGCAGATCTGTGTATCTGTCCCCTGGGATACCGAATGCTGACTCATTCTCCCAGCAGAATCTAAGTCATCCCTGAGTAATAACAGGAAGATCTCTCCTTCGTGTCCATCCCCCATTATAAGCTGCCTTTCTTCCTTCACACCCCTAGCTGCAGACCTCACACTTAATCCAAGGCGCTGCAGTTCAACCGGCCCCGCGCACCACTCGGAAAATAGTTACTATGGTAAGAGGTTCATGAGCAAAATAATGGGATGGGGTGCAAATGACTAAGAATTTCAATTGCTTATATAACATTTATTTATCTGGCTGGGAGAGTACACCTAGTTTTGTTTCTGTCTGTTTTCTAAAACAGCCTTGCAGAGTGAACCTGGGCTGGCCTTAGAGCATGCACAAATCCGAATGCCGGGCAAGGATCCCATTTCCCCCTGCGGATTCGGATGCTCTTCGCAATGTTATCTCGGTACCTCCTTCTCTCGCGGGAGTTATTTGAAGGCCCTGGCGGTAGCTGGGTTTGCAAAGAGGAAGCTGTGGGGAATTGGAGCAGGAGGCAGTCTAGAGCTGCAGTCCTGCGCGCCAGGGCCTCAAGAACCACGGTGGCTGACCGTGGAACCGCTCCACATCCGGATCAAACGGCGACTCAGGTGTAAGGCACAATCATTATACAAATATCGCAGAGATGTTTGACATTTGTCTTCCTGTTTACGTTGTTTACTTATTTAGAATGCTACAGTGTTTTTAATAACCATAGTGGTACTGTGTGTGCCTTTAGGTTAAGCCAACTATTGATTTTTAAAAATAAATTATAAATTCATTAGTTAGATATACATATATATTTTCCCTGTAATGATTTTTTTCAACATTTATTTCTTCAAGTTAACATCTCAATCACATTCCCCTCCCTTCTCCCACTCCTGGTCCTTCCCTCTAACCTCTTCCTCCTCAACCTCCTATCTTTTTTTTTTTTTTTTTAGATTTAAGGTATATCTTTTTCCCAACAACTCCCCTGATGGGGTGGTGTTAAGCATTCTAAATGTTAATTGGTCCTGTTTGTTGTCTGTTACTTAATTGACTCTGAATGGTTAAATAAATGCTTAGGCCTGGAGATTGGGCAAAGATAGAGGTAGGCAGGACTAGGGGCTTTTAGAGAGATACAGAGCATCTTGGGAAGAGGAAGGTTGCCAGAGGAGAAACCAGGAGTAAACAAGGAAGACATGCCATGGGGTAGATTAAAGAAGATCCTTCCACGTGGCCTGGAACATCGGCTTAGCATGGAAAATAATAGTCCAAAGGGACATATGTATATATGGGGTCATATTTGGGTGATAGAGTTATGAGCTAGCTTAGATGGGCTAGGATTGCACAACCCAGGCCTAGGCTTGTTAAGATCCACTCGGTGTCTCTGTGTATTCATTTATAATGGTGGGTTAAGGATTAACACCACCGACCAATTAAAGATAATATAAATACTGGGTAAATAGTTTAATTAGCTATTTTTCCCCCAACACTCCCCCATTTAATCCAATAAAAGTCTCTTTTTCTTATAACAATAAATACAATACAAAACAATAAGAACAGTTAGGCAGCGATTATGAAAATTATAAGGTATAACATACATTCCCAATGTCCAGCTCATATGCATTTGGCAACCCTGTAATGATCATAATAAACATTTTAAAATAACTAACAAGTCAGTGGAAATGAATTCATCTCTGTCACAACCCATATTATTCTCTGGTTGATGTATATGTGTTTTACTACAGTTTTTTTGTTGTTGTTGTTTTTTGGGTTTTCGAGACAGGGTTTCTCTGTGGATCCTTGACTGTCTTGGACTCACTTTATAGACCAGGCTGGCCTTGAACTCACAGAGATCCACCTGCCTCTGCCTTCCGAGTGCTGGAATTAAAAACGTGTGCCACCATGCCAAGCTTTTACTACAGTTTAAGAAATATCCTCATCTATGTCCATAGCAGCCTTATTTGTAATAGCTAGAAACTGGAAACAACCCAGATGTCCCTCAACTGACGAATGAATAAAAAAAAGAAAAACTGTGGTACATCTACACAATGGAATACTACTCATATATCAGAAACAAGGAAATCATACAATTCACAGCCAAATGGATGGAACTAGAAAAGCTCATCCTGAGTGAGCTAACCCAGACTCAGAAAGATGCACATGGCATCTACTCACTTATGATTGGATGTTAGCCATAGAGTACAGGATATCTATCCTACAACTGACACACCAAAAGGATCAGAAACATAGACTTTGTTACCTATTAATGGGGCAATTTGCCCTAGGGGTGCTGCCATGTAGGCCTCCAGTGCAAGAGGAAGCTGTTAGCTCTCATATGACTGTTGAACTGAGGGGCTGATATGTAGGGACATTCCACATCGGAGGAGTGGGATGAATGGGAGAGGGAGAAGAGGATGGGAGGGTGGAACCAGGAGGGGTGGAAGAAGGGCACTGTGATGGAGATATAACTTGAAGTAATAAACAAACAAACAAAAAGAAGTAGAGAGTCTGAAGAGAAAGCTCAGATGTACAGATCCTGCAGAGGAGCTCTTTTGGCCTGCTGGCATGTGCACACACATTTTTAAAAATGAAAAAAAAAAAAAAGCCAGCCAGAGAAATTTGAATCTCAACTCAACTCAAATTTTATCTTTACAGCATATCTTGCACTTCTCTTTCTTCAGCTGCTAATTTCATAATTTGAGGGGTTCGCTGCACAAGTTTTTAAAAGTGCTTCCTTCCAGGGGCGAAGAATAACTTGTAATGTTCAAAAGTAAGTTATGTTACTGTGGTTGGCAGTATTTGCATATTTTGCAATATCTTACAGAGGAGATTTTAAACATTCCCAACACAAAGAAATAGTAAATGTTTACTGCAAGGGATACCAGTTAACCCCAATTAGGCATTGCACATTGTACGCACATGTTGAAATATAACATGATATTCTACAAACACATACCCATTATGAGCCAATTAAAAGCTAAAATACACTTTGACTCTCTTCTTTGAGTTTTAAAACCATTCATTGATTATCAAATATTTACTTTGCATGGCTCAAACTACATAAAAGGAAATTCACTGAGAAGACTCAATCTCCACTTCTGTCTTAGTTACATTTTTATTGTCTTGACAAAACACTGATCAAGGCAACTTATAGAAGAGAGTGTTTACTTGGGAACTTGATTACAGTTTCAGAAGATAAATCCAAGACCATCATGATGAGGAGGAGTATGGCAGCAGGCAGCAGGTATGGTGGTAGAACAGTAGCTGAGAGTTTACATCTGATCCAAAAGCACCAGCCAGATGGGGAGAGCTAACTCAGAATGGCATGAGCTTTTGAAAAGTCAAACCCCATCTCCAGTGACACACCTCCTCCAACAAGGCTGTACCCCTACTCCTTCCCAAATAGTTCCACCAACTGGGGACCAAGTGTTCAAACATATGTAACTTTGGGATCCAATATCATTCAAACCACCACACCATCCAATACTATTCCTGATAGTCTTCTACAGGTAACCCTTCTAAATTAATGTCTTGTTTATTTTTCCATTCTTACTGTAGACACAAGCAAATGAGAATATATATTATTTTTGTTTATTTTGTTGTTGAGATGGTCTCATAGACTAGAACTCCCTATGTACCCAAGAATGATCTTGAACTCTTGATCCTCCTGCCTCTACTAGGCAAGCCCTGGAATCATAGGCTTGAACCACCACTCCTGGCTGAGAATATAGTCATTATTACTAATTATTATTGTTGTTTTAACCCTTGTTTTTTTTCTTGTGTGTGTTTGGTACTTTGATTGCATGTATGTTTGTGCACCAGATGTAAACAGTACCTATGGAGGCCAGAAAAGGCATTAAGTTTCCTGGGACTGGAGTTAAAGATGATTGTAAGCTACCATGTGGGTGCTGGAAATCAAACCCAGGTCCTCTAGAAGAGCAGCCAGTGCTCTTCACCAGAGCCATCTCTCCAGCTCCAGAATGTATATTCTTATTTCTTAACATTCTTCCTGCAGTACTTCTGTATTGCTCAGCACATTTTATAAACTTTGTGTCTTTTGGATATTCCTCCTTACTAGTACTTAATTAAGGTTACACAACTTTTCCTTGTTACACATTCCATTTTGCCAATATAATCAAGCCATGTATATATATATATATATATATATATGCACTTATGTTGTTTCTAGTCTGTAAATATTAGAAACAGGGAAGAGGTACTAATGAGGAGAACAAGGCTGACATGAAAATCCCGTAATGAAACTTGTTTCTTTGTATACTAATAATCAGCTGGAGAGATGGTTCAACAGTTGAGAGCAATTTCTGCTCCTACAGAGGACTGGAGTTAGATGCCTAGCATGCATGTCGGTAGCTCATGATCATCCATCAGCTCATAATAGTAGCTCCAGCACCAGGGGTCTGACACCCTCTTCTGACCCCAAAGGCACCAGCACATGTGCACATAATCATACATAGTCACACACATAAATATAAAGAATCTTTTTAAAAATTAGAAAACAGTTTCCCTTAAGAGATATGGTCCCTTCCACACATTCATCAGCAAAGGATGGCAGGTATTGCTGGCTTTTTGTTTTATTTTTAAGAGATTGGCTGAGTCTAAGTTTGGAGGTTATTCTTATTCTTTCTCTGAAAGGTTTGATAAGGTAATATAATGACAAAATTTGAGGAAGTGCTCTACATAAAATAACAGCTTTACTGTAAAGAGGCACTATGACCACAGCAATTCTTGTAAAGGAAGACATTTAATTGGGGCTGGCTTATAGTTCAACATCTGGATGGACAGGAAGCAGGATGAGAGAATCACACTGGGCCTGGCTTAAGCTTCTGAAGCCTCAAAGCCCACCCACAATGACTCAGTTGCTTCAACAAAGCTACACCTACTCCAATAAGGCCACACCTCCTAACAGTGCCAGTCCCTGTGAGCCTATGGGGGCCATTTTCATTCACACCACCACAAATAGGAGCCTGGATTCAAAATTGTCGTGTGCTCTTTGTGTGTAGTTCTATCCCGGCAGGTCTGTGTCTTCAAACTGGAAAGTTATTGAATGTGGTTATTTGAAAGTTTTTACATGAACTTTTACTAAGTATTTATGGTTCAACTGTCTCTAGACCCTCTCCTACCCTTAGAGATGAAAGGATGGGTTGAATTATCCAACTCCATATACTTAATTGATTGTACTACTGACTAGCTATGGCCTGAAGCCACCTAAAATTCCTCTACAGTCCATCTCCCACATGTCACTCCATAGTACAAATTCAGATATGATTGAAAGAGTGAACTACAAAAAGGATTCATATCAGGAAATGCCAAGGATTTAAGTGACTCTGCACTAGGAACCCAAGACAAAGAACAAGTACCTGTTTTCTATTATTATGCTACATAAAAGTATAATAAAATGAAAGCATGTAGCTAACATCCAAGTTAAGAAACAGAGATGGCTCAAACCTGTAATCCCAGCACTTGAGAGGTAGAGGCAGGAGGGTTCCCATGAGTTAGAGGCCAGCCTGGGGTGCTATGCGTGATTTAGTTAAGAACTGGAATGTCAAGGCAACTTTTTAAGTCTCCTGTGACCCTTTCTGTTTCCTTCTAACCGGAAGTTACTACCATAAATTTTGTGTCATCCATTATATTGCTTTTCTTTTAATTTATGTCTTTTAGTTAATCTTTCAGATATTAAAATTTTTGTATCTGTTAGAGGAACACCTTACCCTAGCCGGGCTGCCATGTCAGGCCCCAGTGTAAGAGGAGGCTCTTAGCCCTCATGTGACTGATGAACTGAGTGGGGTTGATATGTGCGGGACACCCCTCACTTGAGGAGTAGGAGAGGAGGGAGAGGGGGAAAGTGTGGGAGGGTGGGGCTGGGAGGGGAGGAGGAAGGGGTCTGTGATGGAGATGTAACTTGAATACATAAATAAATGTTGAAAAAATGTATCAAGTAACTCTTTATTCATATATCTAATTCAAACTAATGTGTCATGCTTAAACAGCATCATGTTCTTCACAATTGATCTTTCTATACATGTCTAAGAAAGTGTTACTTAACTTGTTCTCAAAGGCAGGATTATGAAATCTTACAGCTTGCAAGTATTGCTTCTAAATGTTCTGCAATGGTAAAAGAAAGTTAATCTTAGACTGGGGTTGCAGATCCGTGGTAGAATGGTTTCGCAGTATGTGCAATGCCCTGGGTTTGATTCCCAGCACACAGTTTAGAAAGAAGAAAAGAAATTAGCTAGTTGCTTGTTCCTCTTGCATAATTTTTAATTAACTAAGATATCAAAGTGTTCATACATCTACAAATATGTAAGGGAATATGTAAGTTGCTTTCCATCCCACTGTGGGTATTCAATGAAAATAAGATTTCATTAGTAACAGTGGTGGGATAATGAAGAAACCAGGTGGGATTCTTGAAGACTACTTTTCAATTTCTTTATCAAATAACTATTCCCCTTTTCTTGTTCAGTGCTATCGATTATGTGGGACCTTGCACATATTAGGCAAGTGCCATAACATTAAGCTACAACCCCCAGTTCCTAAATAGCTTTTTAATTTTTAGTATCTTAACCTTTATTTCAAGAACACCATTGAAACACTTGATGAACTCACAGGTTAAATTTATCTTTAAGCTAAATCTTTACTACATGTTACTTTTAAAAGAATGTACTTTGAGGTCAAAATTTGCTGCTTAAAGTAAACTTTTTAAAATGACAATTTTATTTATTCTTTGAGAATTTCATGTTTTTATCATATTCTTTCCCCTCGTCCAACTCCACCCAGATCCTCCCCCATCTCCCTCTCTCCCTACCCAAGTTCATGTTCTTCCTCTTTCCTAAAAGAAAAGAAAAAAAAAAAAAACAAACTCATGGAGTCCAGTTTGTGTTAGCCGTTACTCCTGAGCTCTCGGCCTGCCCTGAGTGTGTGTGATATACCCAGTGTCACTCTCCCAACTGCCATCAGTTGCAAATAGCGTCTTACTAGGTGTGGGATTTCCTGCTTACTATCCCTTCTTTGTACTGGGACTTCTGCTGGCCTGAACTTGTGGTCTTGTGTATGCTATGATAACAGCTTTCCTTTTCAATTAAAAATTTATGTATTGGGGGAACACAAATGTTCTATAGCACATGCATGAGGGTGGGTGTGTGGAGGTCAAAGGGGCATGTGTGGGAGACAGCCTTCCTTAAGATTTGACTCTTTCCTTCCACCCTATGGATTCTAAGAGTCAAACTGAGGCCATGTGGCTTGGCAGCAAGTGCCTTTACTTCTTGAGCCACCTCTCTGGCTCCAACATTTTTCCGTACATTGTCACTTAATTTACATATTGGATCCAGCAGTTGGACTTAAATACTGATTTTTTTTCTAATGCATTCTTTATTAAGTTTTAAAAAGATTTTAACTTTTAAAATTAGTCTCTAATATTTCACTATGGCATTTTCATACATATTGTTTTTGTTTGTAAAAGTAGAGTGCTGGCGTTGGAGATGTGGCTCAGGGGGTAAGAATACTTGCTACCTAAGGCTTAGGACCTTAGCTCAAACCCTCAGCACCAGGAAAAAGCAGGTAGCCATGTTCATCTATGACCCCTGTGCTGTCCTGGCTTGAAACAGGAAAATTGTTGGGGTTTGCTGGCTACTGTCCTAACTTGAGGTTCAGTGAGAGACCCAGTATCAAGGGAATATGGTGTAGAATGAGACTTCAGGACATCTGATATCCACCCCTGGTCTCTGCATGTGCAAGTGCATACATCCACACACCGAGCATATACATCATACATACAGACACAAACACACACACATTAATTAATTGATAATTAAAAAGACAATAAAGTCTGGGTATACTTTACATTACTTTAATTAAATGTTATAAAGGTATAAATTCAAATATCTTGAAATAGATCATGTAGTATATGTTCAATATGATATACTGGACCCTCATAAATGTTATCTTTTCTGTCTTGAGACTCTGTTCAGTAGCAAAGAATTTCCTTCAGATATTGTGGCAGTTTCTGTATGTGAAAATAGCCTGCCAACTCAGGTTTTAATTAATGCATCCTCTTCATTAATTGTTTCTTATAGTGACTGCAGGTAGCTATGGTATTTGAGAGAATGGAGTCACTGCTGAAATTGTAAGTAAATTGTTCTGCCGAATGGTGTTAAAAGCAATTGCTGGTTTCAGGGCTGGGGAGATTCCCCAATGAGAAAGAACATTTACAGCATGGGCATGGGGACCTGAGTTCAAATCACTAACATTCACATAAAAACTCTGGAGTGCCTGTCACCTCAGTGTCATGGAGGACAAGTAAAGCAGGATTGCAGGGGTCTGCAGTCCCCTATCCCTAGGTGGAAAGACTACATCTCAAGTGAATAAAAGGGAGACAGAGCAGGACACCTGATAATGCCCACCTCAGTTCTCAATGTGCATGTGGCATATTAGTGTTTTCAATTCACATTAACTTGTGGCCAGAAGTTCTAGAATATAGCATCTTGAATGGTCTAACTTAATATTTTAATCCTTTGCAGATCTATATGCCAAATAGGAGAGTACTGTGGCTAGTAACTCACAAAGGCGGTGATTTATCTAGTATACATTAAAACTTCTGTTTTAACAACTGCTAGTATGAGATGTCAAGTGTCATGCTAGGCATGTCACATGTTTTCTCTGCATTACCATAAAGACTAATGGACCTTTCATAATGAAGGAGTAATAATAGAACCCAAGTACTATGACATATATCCAAGTGGATTTGCACCAGCACATGATTCAAGGCAATGGGATGAAAGTTTAAGGTATATTTTTAATACTACCAACATGGTTTATAATTTCATTAAACTTGCAATTGTTCAACAACTGATTTATTTTCCATAATTTTATTGATATTTCATAAGTATGTACATTTGTGGAGTATAATAAAATTATCATTCACTTCCCTATTATTCCTTTCAAATTTCCATTTGAAATTTACTCTTATTTATTGTGAAATATATTATTGCTGATTATGGTCACCTTTCTATGTATTCTATGCAATATCTAATCTGTTCTTCGCTCTAACTGACACTCTGTGCCCTTTATCAACAGCTTCCCATCTTCTTTCCCCCGGTAGCCTCTCTAACTCTAGTGCCATGCTTTTAGAATCTATATGTAAATATGAGGTATTATTTGTATTTCTATGCTTGTCTTACAGTAATTTCATTCTAAATGAAGCTTATTTAATAACAACATCCATTAATAAATGGACAAATCCCCAATAAATTGTAGTTTAATCAAAAACCTGCACAAAATAAATAGCAGTAGCAACCCCCAACATCACAACAGTCGTAGTTTTAAAACTGGAACAATCAAACCAGCTGAAAAGATTTCTATTACATGAGCAAGTTAGGGGAAAACAACAACAAATACCATTGCTAGGAAAGTGAGGTAATTCTGTACACTCTCTATGCCACAAGGAAAGTGAATCAGCTTCCTCTTGCTTCATCTCAGAGGGTGTGGTGGCATGTGGTCTTGGACAGTTCACTTATTTGTGACCCAGATTCTTCCAGCGGGTTCTAGGACATAAATGTGGGTAGATTAAACTCACATTCTGTTTTTCCTCCCAATTGGCTTAAACTGCAGGGTTTTTGTGCAGTTTTTTTTTTTTGTTGAGTTGTGTCCCTTCAATTCATAAGCATTAGTTCTGCTCAAATAGTGTAACTTTTTTACTACTTGCTTTAAAAAAACATACATGGAGGATTTGGCACATACAGAACCTGGTAGGCAATGGAAGTAGGTGTGGAGGAGTGAGACAAATTATATACTCTGATCATTAACTATAGGTACTTGGGGATTCAAATAATTTTAGATGAACTTGTTAAAGTTGTAGATGACCTCACAAAGTTCTGCCAATCCTGTTAGCTAAGGTATCTATTCTGAGGCAGATTGTTTATGAAAAGAAGTTATATCAGCAGTATAGCCATTGCTAGAGTGGAGGAGAAAGTGATTATGTTGTTATATTATTAGCTCCCTGTACTGTTACCAAAACACTCACAAAACATCTTCGGTTCGTAGCTTCACAGGGATTTCTTTCTGTCACAGTGGAAGGCATGGTGGCAGGGATGAGTGGTAGAACTGTTCATGCCTTGGTGGAACAGAGAGCAGAGACTGTGGCCAGAACCAGGGCTGTTTTCAGTCCTCAAAAGCCTACTTCTAGTGGCCTTCTTCTGCCACATAGACCCTACCTCCTAAAGTCTCCACAACACTCCAAAGCAGTACCTCAAGCTAGGGGATGAACATTCAAAACACAAGCCCAAGGGAGACACTTCAGATTCAAACCATAACAGTTTATCCCTGCCCCACAGAGTCTTCTTGCCATCTCAAACTGCAAAATGCTTTTAGCACAACCTCAAGAGTTATCATAGTTGTAAACAACAACATTCCTCAATATCTGAAGTCTAAAATATCTTCTAAAACTCATACCAATCTCTTAGCTGTGTACTCCTATAAAATTTTAAAAAAGAGTTAGAAACTTTCAGTATTCAGTGACATAGAGTAAAATTGTCATTCCAAAAGAAAGGAGGTTAGAGGATATCTAAGAAAGATTAGACCAATGGAAGATTAAAATATATTGTATGAAAAAGAATTATTTACAATTTTTAAAAAGAAAAAGAAAAAATATTTTAAAATTTCATTTAAATTGTTTATATTTATTAATTTATTATAAAGCTATTTAAATTAAAACTAAAAATGTAAATACTAGAAAAGGTATAACTGTTAAATCATACTTGCTCATTTGTTTCTAAAATTTCAAGAATATGCCCCTAAATATAAGAGAAACTGTTCAAGATGTGTTTACAAAGATCTTTGAAATACCCAGTCCTGAAGCAGCAAAATAAAACAACATGATAATTGACTTGGCAATGATGAAAGAAAGAAAAAGAAAGAAAGAAAGAAAGAAAGAAAGAAAGAAAGAAAGAAAGAAAGAAAGAAAGAGAGAGAGAAAAGAAACAAAAATCAAAAGCCGGAAGGGAAACAACAATCTGTGTAGCTCCATCATCTAAGCTCTGTCCCCATGTCTCTGAGCTGCTGCACATCTGGCCTGTTGCTTGGGCTGGCTCCACTCTGTGCCTTCAGCTTTCCTTTGGAGATATCTCTTATTCCCAGAATCTCTACTTCTTGGGCTCTCCATTGCAATTTAGACTTCATTCTCACAACTTCGTAAGTAACCTGCTCAGGGGCTCCCTTAAGGAACTCTCACTCCATTTTACATTGCCTGGCCTCTGGAATCTTGCCGCAAGCCTCCTTGACCCCAGAGCTTTTTGCATTATGCAGACCTGAAAATCAGCACCATGTGGATAACCACACGAATTCTGCTACCATCCTGGGCCCTGGCTGCAGAAACCTATGAGTACCTGCAGGTCAGACCAGGGAAAACACTTCCTTGACAGCCTTTTCTTGCAGAGTGCTTCTGTGGCTTTTCTCACAGACAGTTTTTCACATACATTTGTATTTTCACTTCTTGGAATCCTTAATGTGTGGGGCCTGGTCCTGGAGGCATTTTCCCAAGCGCACTGCTCTTCAGAAGCTCTAATCTCTTCCACATTATAGACATTTTGTCTGCAGATGTTAAAGCACTTGCCCTTTTTTCCTCACAGAGCTGCATGTTTTAAAGTCTGTCCCCTCAGCCTTTTGCTCTAAACCTCACAGAAATGCTGTCTGAAAGCAGCAAGCAATAACCATGACACAGCCTGGATTTATTCTATCTTGATGTTTCCTAGACCAGCAATATTCTCCTGCTTTTGAACTTGGCCTCCCTCAAACCTTCAGGACACTGGCAGAATATAGTCAGGGTCTTTTCTAGAGTGTCCCATGAATAGGCTGTAGTTCCCTAGCAGTCCTTATTCACATCTGAACATAGCAAGCAGCCACTACTGTTCACATTTCTGTTGGTATTCTGATCTCTGAATTCCCACCCAAACGACTTGTTAAACAAAGCTCACAGCATTTCAGGACTTCTCTTGCTTAAACAATGAAGTTCTTTCAAATTCCTCCCAGAGATTAATTCCAAAGGTTTAAGAATAAACCACATGGTCAGGTTTGTCACAGAAATGAGTCCACCGTTCTGGTAT
This sequence comes from Lophiomys imhausi, assembly GCA_907164525.1. Taxonomy (NCBI): domain Eukaryota; kingdom Metazoa; phylum Chordata; class Mammalia; order Rodentia; family Muridae; genus Lophiomys; species Lophiomys imhausi. Next base: position 1,838,238 of record CAJQZJ010034331.1, read on the forward strand.
CTTTTTTTTTTTTTTTTTCTGATTGAGTTAAATTTGCATTTGCTGTGTCAGAATACATAGCTAAGACAACTTAAGAGAAGTTGATTTTTGTTTATATTTTCGGGCGGGTTTCAGCCCATTAGGGTGGGGAACATATGATTGGCCGAAATAATTCTACCCATGGGTGGGAGTGTGTGTGGAAGGAACTCTTCACTTGACAGTGGGCCGGGATACAGAGGGAGAATGACTAGAATCAAGGAAAGGTCTAGCTTTCAAGAGTCTGTTCCCAGTGGCCCATTTCTGCTAGCTAAGCCCCATCTTAACAGTGGCTTTACAATTCCCTGACCAATCAGGGAGCAAGTGCTTCAACACATAGCCTGTGGAGGGGTTCAAACCCTAAGTTAGATTCAAATCATAAGTGGTATGGTTAGATCTCAGATTTGCCCTGAAAATTCAGAACACTTAAAATGTTTCTGATACCTGAGGAACTACAGGACTATAGGTGACTACAACTGCAAACTACCTCACTGAAAATGGGGGCTAAAGCAATCCTCCACTGGGACTCTTAACAGTATGTTCACAAGGGAGTAAGCCATTCTTTTCTATCAAAGTACCTAAATCCACAATGACTACATGAGATTGTAGGACTCAAAAGAATATATAGCACATATATGTAATACTATTACACGCCATCCTTTCATATGGCATAAATGGAGACTTACAAATATCTTTCTTCTGTTCAAACGAAGAACAGAAAATATTCCTTAATTGATTTGTTCATCCTGCACATCCAAGGCATTTTGGTAATTGCAGAACTATATGTTACTTGTGAGAAATTATATATTTTCAGAACAATGGGACCAGAGTCCAAAGAAGATAAGACAAGTAACCCAAATGATCCAGCCTCACAGACTGCCTCAAGAGCTGTTTCCTCCAAAATCTGCATCCAGAACAACTTCAAACAGCTTTCTGAGATGGTCCAGCCTTCCTATACTCTTTCTGCCCAGCTAATTGGCCATAAGCGACTTTTATTAACCAATCAAAAGAATGCCTCAGAAGGGGCGGTAACCAGATCTCAGCATTGAATACAATGTATCAGAAACAATATCAGACCTTCCCCCAACAGCTTACTTTTCATGTAGGGCATCACCATAGCCATAGTGGCAATACATCTGAGCATGTGGAAAGTGTCTGTGAGGTCAAAGATGCCTGTTGGAAAGGCCAGGGCTCTGTGAAGGCTCTGTTAGTTGCAATCTCCAGTAAGTTATGTGACCTCCTTTTATTATTCTTTTCCTCTGTAAATCTCAGATGATATTATTATTAACACTCCACATACTTATTCTGTGAATAGAAATGACTTCATGTCCCCAAAGTCGTTGGAAAACTGCCTTGTGATCAGGTTTATTTGCTATCCTTATTTCTTTTAGGGAAAATTCATGAACAATAGAAGTTGCTGTGCCCCTCTCTTAAGAAACAGATATGATGGTGCATGCCTAATTCCAGCATTTCAGAGATAGCAGAATGAGGATCAGGACTTCAAGGTCATTTCCCGGTAGAGTAGTTTTGAAGCCGGCCTACACTAGATCCTTCCTCCCAAACCAACCAACTAAACAAATAAACATACATACAAACAACCACCTTACCAATAAGCAGAAGTCAATGAGAAGATGGTGTCATAGTCCATATTGAGGTGGATCACGTGAGCTCAGGAAGTCAAGCCCAGCCTAGGCAGCCTAGAAGACCAGGCTTAAATCTTTAAAAATCCATGACATGGGAAAACAGAAGACCTGGAAAACTACGACAGAAATGTGGTGAGTCACATTGTGTTTGTTGGATAATAACAGGTGAGCAAAGTTTTGTTTCTAAAGCTCTTACAATTCAGTGCCGAGCCCTGGTCAGTTATGAACACAGTGGCTTGACAATATTAATAATGTCTTTATTCCAGGAGGCAAAAGGGTTCTGACTTACTCTGCTGGTAGTGAGACAGCTAGAATGTGAACACAGACAACTGAATCCAAAGCTAATATGCTGAGTTATTACTACAACCCTCACGTACCCACTGGCTCTTAGGATTTTAATATTAGAGTCTAATAAGAAAGGGTATCCCATTTCAAACCACTTTACATGTGCAATCATCAAGATACCTGTTGTAAGGGCTAATCGTTGATCTTGGCTTGGATTAAGAAGCACCTAGGGCAGTAGTAAAGCACACATATAGGTATGTGCTGGTGAAGGTTTTTCTAGAGGATTGACTAAAGAGGTTAAAACTTACCCTGAATGTGGGTAGCCCCATCCTGTAGGCTGGGTCTCTAGATGGAGGAAGGAAAAAGGGAAGCTCACTCACTCAGGTATCCTCTGCATCCTAGTCACTATGATGTGAGCTGCACCCTCCCTGCCATGATAAACTGCAGCCTCTGAGAACAAGGAAGTAGAACAAATCTTTCCTCCCAGAATTTATTTTGTTTGTCACCGTGATGGACTACCATACCTGTTGTTTACTGGGTGGCTGCTATGCCAGGCATTACAGTCACTGTTTTCCTGAAGTATGTAGAAACTCTAATGTTCAGAGAAGTTTAGAAACACACCCTTAGTTACATATGCAGCAGAGTTGAGCACAGGTTTCTTTATTGCCAAAGTCTTTTCTGTTTCTATTCTGTTCTCTTAAATTTAGCATATTATATATTTAACCCTCCTTACCTGTAGTTTCCACATTCATGGATTCATTCAACCATGAATTGGAAGTGTTTGTGTCTCTCTGTGTACGTGCATCTGTGCCTGTGTCTTCTGTGAGGGTTTGATCCTTTCTGTGCTAAATAGTACAGACTTTTTTCCTCCTCATTATTTCCTAAAGAAGTGTGGTGGTTTGACTAGGAATATCTCCTGTAGTTTCAGGCACTTGGACACTTGGTCTCCAGTCATTGGTGCAGTTTGGGGGAATAGTACAGCCTTGCTGGAGGAAGTACATCCCTGGGGTGGGCTTGGAGCGTTTATGTAGCCTTGACCCACTTGCAGCTCACTTTTCCTGCTTCACAGCTGTGGTTGAAGCCATCTCTTTGCTTCCTGCTCCATTTACCGAGCCTGGCACTTCCTGCCATGCCTTTCTATCACGATGGTCTCATCCCTCTGGAACTGCAAGACAGAACAATCTCTTCCACAAGTTCCCTGCATAAGTCATGGTGACAAAAAAACAAAACAAAAAAAAACAATGTTAAATCTATGGTTCAAAGAATACAGGAATGTGTGTGGAAGTATATATTCAAATATGACATCATTTTATACACGAGTTTGAGTGTCTGGGGATGTTGGCACTCTTGAGTGGGATGGGGAGTGTAGAGAGCTGCGACGTGCCGCGCCTTAAAGATGGCGCTGGTCTCCGCCTTCCACCAGCCCGACGGTGAGCGCTCTCGGTGGTAAACAAGTCCATATTTGGCAAAGACCGCTGATCTGGCTTGCTTCCGCATACGTGGGCCTCTAAGATTGTACTACGTGGCTTTACTTGATTGGCTATTCATTTAGTATTTAGCCTGTGGGTTGGGTCTGCCCGGGGATTCGGAAGACTGTTTTCAAGGGACCTGAATAAACTGCTTGAGAAGAGCTTTTGCGAGTCGCGTTGTTCTTGCCGGTCGAGAGGGATGCGACAAGTGGTGGCCCGTACGGGGAACCAGAAAAGACTCAGAACTCTTGCAGTCAGGGGCAGTGCACTGGTAAGTTCCTGGGATAAATCAGGACAATAAAGTTTCACGGAGATAGCGAACGCAAGGTAAAGTTTCGCGGAGATAGCGAACAAAAGATACAGTTTCGTGGAGAAGCTGCAAACTGAAAGTAAATTTTTAAACATGGGGTTGTCTGAGTCACACCCAATTTTTCTGGCTCTTCAGGAGCTACTTTTAGCTAGGAATTTGAAGATTAAGAAGTCTACCCTAGAAAGATTTTTGAATGAGTGTGATTCCGTGGCTCCGTGGTTTGCGGTGTCCGGGAATCTTACGGTATCCTGCTGGGACAAATTAGGCAGGGACTTGGATTTTGCTTGGGAGCAGGGGACTCTGAAGCATGGAGTAAGACCGATTTGGAAAATGGTGAGGAGTTGTTTAGAAGATCAGAGATGTTGTAATGCAATCAGAGAGGGAGAGTCAGCCTTGGAACTGCTGCAAGGGGAAAGATCTGAGCAAGTAGACAGTGACAAAGGCGAAAGATTTGAGCAGGCAGACAGTAAAAAGGGAGGCAGAAAGAAAGTTCCTCTCTATCCCGATCTTACAGATTTTAGAGATTTTAGAGATTTTGAGGACTCAGAGAGCACAGATTCTGAAGGAGAGCTACACGCTCTACTAGAACAGTTGGAGAGGACTGTTATAAGAAAAAAGGAAAAGAAAAAAGTAAAAGAGAAGGACACGCAGGCGGCAGTCGATGTGGGAGGAGCCGCTGCTGCAGTCGGTGTGGGTGGAGCTGTTGCCATGGCGCCTGACACGTCAACAGCAGTCGGAGTGGGCGGAGTCGTCGCTACAGCGCCTTCAGCCGCACTAGCGGCAGCTGGTGTAAACAAAGCCGTTGCCATGGCGCCTTTAACTCCTCCTCCATATCCAGAAGCCACTCAGATAGATCAGCATGTTCAGTCACTGAAAGTAGGGAGATCTTTCTGCCCGGGGATGTGGACACAAGTAAGAACAGAATTACAGTTTGCTTATCCTGTATATCAAGACCCACAAGGGAACAGGTACGAGGAACCGCTTGATTTTAAGGTGGTAAAATCTCTTGCAGAGTCGGTTCGTACTTATGGTACTACCGCTTCTTTTACAATGGCTCAAGTGGAAGCATTAAGCAGACATTGTATGACTCCAAGTGATTGGAGTGGCCTGGTCCGCGCCTGCTTAAGTCCAGGGCAATACTTAGACTGGAAAGCTTTCTTGATTGAGTATGCCACTGAGCAAGCAGCCAATAATCAGAGAGATGGAAATCCAGCCTGGGATAGAGATATGCTGCTTGGGCAGGGGAGATTTGCCAAACAGCAGATAGGATATCCTATTCAGATTTATGAGCAAATAAACAAGATAGCTATCAAGGCTTGGAGATCTCTTCCTAATAAAGGGGAGGTGAGTGGGAACTTAACTAAGATTCTACAGGGCCCCATGGAGCCCTTTTCAGATTTTGTAGCACGAATGGTGGAGGCAGCAGGGAAGATTTTTGGTGACCCAGATGCTGCTTTGCCACTAATAAAACAGTTGGTCTATGAGCAATGTACCAAAGAATGTAGAGCTGCTATCACTCCTTATAAGAACAAAGGCCTAGAGGCTTGGATGAAGGTGTGTAGAGAGCTTGGAGGGCCGTTAACTAATGCTGGTCTCGCTGCCGCAGTAATACAGTTGGCCAAAAAGGGTGGAGGAAGTTCAGGAGTTTGTTTTAAGTGTGGCAAGATGGGACACTTTAAAAGACAGTGCCCCAGGGGAAGGAGTACAGAAAGTACAGGAAGTGTACAACGCCCCAGGCGGCCAGGGTTATGCCCAAAATGTAAAAAAGGGAACCATTGGGCTAATGAATGCCGTTCAGTGATAGACATCCATGGCCAACCTTTAACTCAAGGTTATGGTGGTGCTCGTCCAAAAAAAGGACAGCGGGGCCCACGACCTCAGGGCCCACAAATATATGGGGCAGTAGAGAATCAGGACAAAGAACAAAATCAAGAGAGATGGCCAACCCTCCGCCATCCGAGAGACCGCGGAGAGCCACTGCAGGCTCAGCAGGATTGGACCTCTGCTCCACCACCAGACTCGTATTAACACCCCAAATGGGGGTCCAGTTAATTGAAACAGATTTTAAAGGACCCCTTGAACCTGGTACAGTTGGTTTGTTGTTAGGGAGGTCATCATCGGCCTTGAGAGGACTTATTGTCCATCCTGGAGTTATAGATCCAGATTATACAGGAGTGGTTAAGATCATGGTAGCCTCCCCTCGTGGTATAACGGCTATCTCTCCTGGAGATAGAATTGCTCAATTGATCATATTGCCGAGCTTACATGACCGCTATGCAACAAAGGATAGAGAGAGAGAAAAAGATGGTTTTGGGTCCACGGGCACAGATTTGCCTTTTCTCTCCCTGGATTTGGACCAACGCCCTGTCTTGGAATTAAAAGTTGATGGTAAAAAGATCCTGGGCCTTTTGGATACTGGGGCTGATAGGAGTATCATAGCAAAGAAAGACTGGCCTTCAGGTTGGCCTGTACAAGCCTCTTCTCAAACACTTCAAGGCCTGGGTTATGCTAGGACTCCAGATATGAGTGCAAGGTTATTAAAGTGGCAGGACCAAGAGAACCACTCAGGAGAAATGCAGCCATATGTACTTGAGCTCCCTATCTCCCTTTGGGGAAGAGACCTTTTAAAGGATATGGGATTTAAATTGAGTAATGACTATTCTGATTCAGCCCAACGTATGATACAAGATATGGGATATGCTCCAGGCTTTGGAATAGGAAAATATTTGCAGGGACGAAAGAGTCCCTTATCTGTACAGCAAAGACAAAAGAGACAGGGCCTGGGTTTTTCCTAGGGGCCACTGAGGAGGGCATTCCTATAACTTGGAAAACGGAGGATCCAGTATGGGTTCCTCAGTGGCCACTTTCCTCTGTAAAATTAAATGCAGCCAAAGATTTGGTGGATGAACAGATGTCTTTAAAGCATATAAAACCATCTGTATCTCCCTGGAATACACCTATCTTTGTCATTAAAAAGAAATCTGGAAAATGGAGATTATTACATGATCTGCGTGCCATAAATCAACAAATGCAGATCATGGGCCCAGTGCAACGCGGCTTGCCGCTTTTATCATCTTTGCCAGCTTCATGGCCCATTATAGTTATAGATATAAGAGATTGTTTTTTCTCCATCCCTTTGTGTGCCAAAGATAGTGAGAGATTTACATTTACTGTTCCATCCTGTAACCATGAGGAACCTGATCAGAGGTTTGAATGGGTAGTATTACCCCAGGGCATGGCAAACAGCCCCACTATGTGCCAACTATATGTGGGGGAAGCCATTGCTCCCTTGAAAAAGAATTTTCCAGATTTGAGATGTGTTCATTATATGGATGATATCTTACTGGCAGCTAAGAGTGAACAAATGTTAGATCGGGCCTATAAAGAATTAGTTCTATTATTAAAAAAGAAAAGGTTGTTTATTGCTCCTGATAAGGTTCAAAAGAAAAATGTGGTTGATTATTTAGGAGCAAAGGTTGGACCTGAAAAGATAATACCTCAAAAGATTGAGATAAGAAAAGATAATTTAAAGACTTTAAATGATTTTCAAAGGTTGTTAGGAGATATCAATTGGGTAAGAGGCTATTTAAAGCTACCAAATTATGAAATAAGACCCCTATATGATATTTTAAAAGGTGATTCAGCACTTAATTCTCCTAGGCAATTAACAGACGAAGCAAGAAAAACTTTATGTAAAGTGAAAGAAAGGTTACAGAGTGCCTTCCTAAAGAGATGACAGGAAGGACAGCCCATTACATTGTACATATTTGCCACCTATAGTCAACCTACAGGATTGTTATGACAGGACGGACCATTATTATGGACCTATTCAAAGATTTCTCCAAAAAAATCCATAAAACATTATCCCACTGCACTTGCTACTTTAGCCTTGAATGGTATCCAACAATGCTTACAGTCTTTTGGAGTTGCTCCTACCAGTATAATAGTACCCTATTCCAGTTATAAAATTAAGATTTTGTGTGGCACTGTAGATGACTGGGCAATATTGCAATGTAGCTTTAAAGGAGTGATTGATAACCATTACCCTAAACATCCATTGCTATCATTTTTTAAAGAGCACCCAGTAATATTCCCTAAGGTTACTTCAACAATACCACTTCAAGGATCACCAAATGTGTTTACTGATGGCTCAAAGACAGGCTGTGGAGCCTATTTGATAGAAAGACAAAAGCCCGTGTTATGTCAATTTCAACCGGGTTCCCCCCAAATAGTAAAATTAAAAATAATAATTGAGGTGTTTAAAAAATGTCAATTTGCATTCAATTTGATTTCAGATTCAGTTTATGTGGTCAACGCAGTAAAAATATTAAAATTAACAGGTCCTATTAAAAATAGTAGTACTGTATGTGCCTTATTACAAGAGTTACAAGTTTTAATCTGACAGAAAAAAAGATGTTTTTATATTCAACATATCAGAGCACATACAGGATTACCTAGACCATTAAGTAAAGGTAATGATAAAGTTGATCAATGGACCAGGATGAAATGCATTTTTTGGAGCTCATTCCTAGACCAAGCCAGACAGTTTCACCAATTATTTCATGTAAATACAAAAACTCTACAACAAAAATTCCATTTATCTAGAACAAATACAAGACAAGTAGTTTTAGACTGTCCTCAGTATGTGATTCATCATCATCCTCCCAGTGTGGGAGTGAACCCTAGAGGGTTGATGCCACTCAAAATCTGGCAAATGGACGTTACCCACATTTCAAAATTTGGAACCCTAAAATATATTCATGTATCTGTGGATACCTACTCAGGTATCATACATGCTACACCTATGAGTGGAGAAAAGACTCGCAATGTCATAGGACATTGCTTAAAAGCCTGGGCTACATGGGAAAAACCACAACAGCTAAAAACGGATAATGGACCAGCCTATACGGCACAGTCCTTTGTCTCCTTCTGTAACCAGATGGAGGTACAGCTTAATCATAGATTACCATACAATCCTCAAGGACAAGAAATTGTGGAGCGTGCTCATCGCACCTTAAAAGAATGCTTACAAAAACAAAAAGGGGGAATAGGCCAAGGCCATACCCCCAAGGAGAAAATATCTTTAGCCTTATTTACTGTAAATTTTTTCAATTTGGATGCTCAAGGCCGCTCAGCAGCGGACAGACATCAGGATTCCCATGGTCCGCCTAAAAGCATGGTGAAATGGAAGGACATTCTGACAGGCTCTTGGCGGGGGCCTGACCCCGTGCTAACATGGGCGAGAGGGTCTGTTTGTGTTTTTCCTCAGGATCAACAAGATCCAATGTGGGTGCCTGAACGCCTTGTGAGGAAGATTCGTCATAAAGACCCTCCTAAGGATTCTGGTGATAGTAGCAGTGAGTATGTCAGGAATGACCGAGCCGAGATGGGGGATCCTGTCGATATTCCCAAAGCCGATGCCGGTCAGACATGATGCAACTGTGTTTCCACGCTTATTTAGCAGTAATAGAAGCTTAGGCTTACCCTACCTTCCCTTTGATGATCAGAGAAGCCCTATAGAGGGTAATAGAAATGTCAGCTTGAAGGGTAGTTTGTGCTTTTTAATGAGCTTCAATAGGTCAGATGATACAAAATGCATTAAATTGTCTCAGCAGTCAACAGATTTTTTACCACAACTGAGATTTGGAGGTAGGAGTGGTGGTTTGTTTTCAGGCAATGGTTCTCGCCTTGAAGGATGGTGGCCCACACGAGTCTCTGACCGGGACCCCCCCAGACAGCCACGCTGGGCACCTTTTTGTAGAGGATCCACAGGAGAGGAAGGACCTTTTCCCTGGACTGGATGTCAGGAGCACAGAGCAGTTTGGGTTCAACAAGATTATTTTTCCTTTAGCCCCATGATTAGTAATGTAGTGAATAAGTCTTGTACAGGAATGCTTGATATATCTACTAGGGATCCTCAACAGACTGCCACCAATCCTTTTGATTTGTGGCTTTTGTGTGGAGTAAATGGAAGTTGCATGGACTTGGGACCTGTCATTATGCTTGGAGGAGGAATTTATCAAAGAGGTAATTTTTCTCTAAGGTCTGCTACCAAATTGGATTTTTCTAGCAGTAGTGGCTCTGGTACTTGGAATTCTTTGTTTCATTCTTATCGCAACAAGAGCTTTTCAGCTTCGCCAGTATGTCTCTGGCCTCCTTTTCTGTGGATTGTAAGTAATGGGAGTGCATCCTTAGGTGAAGAAAAGTTAGTATGCACTCCA
>CAJQZJ010034331.1:1848190-1914153 GCA_907164525.1 Lophiomys imhausi
AGACTGTTTTCAAGGGACCTGAATAAACTGCTTGAGAAGAGCTTTTGCGAGTCGCGTCGTTCTTGCCGGTCGAGAGGGACGCGACAGGGGAGGAGCTTTCTGGAGCCAATCTTGGTACTTTTTAGTATGGTATCATGATTTCTCAGGCTTTACAACCCCCTTATCAGGTTTGAAAAGTTTTAGTTATGGAAGCAATGTAAGTAACTGGAATGGTGTTTTTCATACTTTAGTTACAAAGGAATCTTTTAGAATCCTGGGACTTACTCCAAATGCATTGACTCAGATTTCCAGGGGTGAGACTCAGATGCCGCATCCTTTAAGTCTCTAAAGTTTTTGATGTAGGTTCTCCAGGAACCATATTTTGAGGGCACTGTGAAGGAAGCTATGTCACTACTCTTGGTATTTAAGCTTTCTGGATGAAGTTTTACTACAGTGGCATTGTCAGTACCATAGAGTGTATCTCTTATTTCTTGTCCACTATCATGACTTTAGCTGAGGGCAAGCACGTAGGTAAGAACTCTGAACAGCTTGTACTCTGCCTCCTGCTACGTTGAACTTGATTATCTACTATGGTCCCTTTCCACTGATGATTGTGTAGCTCAGCAAGTTCACAAGGTTGGATTTGTTTTTAGCGAGGAGTAAACATGCAACAATTGTGATACAAGACAGCATTGGCTAAATCTTACTGCTTGTGCCAATCCCTCATCCGTTGACAGAACCCCCTTTCAATGTTTCAAGATAACATTGTGCTAGTATATGGCCAATCTTTCAATATCTATGGGTATCATCAGTTCACACTTTGGAGAGGAGTAAAATTAGAAATATTATGCTATGGGTAATGGAAGGATTATCAACTCTTGGGGGGGGAACATGATCAAAAGGTATGTGAAAAAATTAAATAAAATATAGTAATAATAAAATAATTGACTTAAAGCCTATTTTGTCATATATTAAACTACCAACACATGTCTCTGGAATTTCATCTAAGTCATTTTGATCAGGGGTCATTAGTATGGGGTTTGTAAATTTTAGCGGAGACAATTGCCTTGGATTTTTTTCTTTTTTTTGCTTTTTTGTTTTTGTATGTTGTTTGTGTCTTTGTGCTGGGATCTGCCCATCTAATGTTCGATCATTAGGTAAGACTTGTTTGTTTTGCTCTTTTAATTCAGGTTGCCTCTTTTCTTCTGCTGGACTCATTTGCAGTATTCAAGAGAGACTGGGTTGAAGTATAGTTGTGATAATACATCACTCTCTTAGACTGGTATTCCAGGCATCTGGCTTCAATCTGCTCCCAAGGGTTAAGTACTGTGTGCAGCAACCATCAGTATCCAGTATTTAATCCACTCTGATAATAGAGTAGCAGGCGACTTCAAAAGAAACTCTTGTTAGTTGTTGATGAGTTTCAGGAGTAAAGAGAGCGTAATGATAGTGTATAAAGTACTATGTGTTAGTATAAATGCAAAGGAAAAGAAAGGAAGAAGAGGTAAGGAATCAGCATGAGACCAGTGGTTAGTTTTAGGTTATATGGGAAAGAGAGGGGAGGGACATACTTAGGGTGGGAATAACTGAGGCAAAGGAAGAATAGGGTAGATATGTAGTGTTTGGTTAATAGTAGTCTATAAACAGAGGGTCATCCCCTGGGCTTTGAGAAATGTAGCAGTAAGAGGAATGAGTATGGGAAAGAGAAAGGAAGAAAAGAAAGAAGGGAAATAGAAGAAGAGAGGAAGGAAGAAAAATAAGAAAATGAGAGAAAGTTGGAGACAAGGGCAGGGGGTGCTCATGAGCACAAAAGCGTGTGAAACAGCAAAAGGTGAAAACAGTAGGGGCCAGTGTTGTCTTGCTTCAGTGCTCTCCTGAACTATATAGATAAGAAGATAAGCTATAGGGCAGTGGGAGAGCTGGGGATAATGGAATGGCTGGCAGATAAGAATAGAGGTAGTGGTAGAGATGGAGAAATGGCTTCACAGTTAGGAGAACTTGCTGCTCTTCCAGAGGACACAAGTTTGATTCTCATTGTCCAGATCATGGTTCACAACCAACCATATGCCCTCTTCTGACTTCCATGGACACTAAGCATGCACGTGGTACATGCACATACATGAGGACGAATCACGTACACATAAGTAAAAAGAACACAAGAATTGTTTAAATCACTATGGTGGGGAAGGAGACCTGGGTGAAATATAAGAAAATGAGATTACTGGCCTGAATGTAGATTTTTTTTCTCCTTGGCTGATCCACAGCTTCACTAACTTAGTCTACATCTGGGCTGTGCTCCTGCTGCATTTGAACAGTCCCATTCTTCTCTGTAGGCTCCCAGCTCCACTCATACATGTTTTCTTGACTCTTCTGTGACATGTGGATAGCTGAGGCTAGCGACTGTCCAGGCTTAGTTTCTGGTGGTTGTACAGTGCCACAATAGATGTTCATGCTTTCTGCTTACCTCCCACAGCTTTACCTTTCTCTGTTGGAGTGTTGATGGTGCCCTTGGATGTAATCACTGGAGATCTCTTCTGTGAAATCCAAGGCTCTTCTTTTGTAGAATTGCTGGTCAGAGTCTTTTAGCCCAGTTTGCCCGGAAGAAAATGCCCTTATGTCAGTAAAACAAGTCAGGTCCTATTGCAGAGAAAATTTGTGGCCAGATAGTAGGAACGGTTGTTTGAGATGTTGAGCAAGTCAATTCCAGGTCTGAAGAAGCAGCTGATGGAGTGATAAGATACTCCTGCTCTCCCCCTTTTTTTCCTAATCTGTAACCAACTACTCCATCTGATGTAACTTCTATTCCAGTATTGTAGGTCTGGGAGAAGCAGGCCAGGAGCAAGAGTCGGGTTAAAGCATGTTCAAATCCTGGAAATCTCTTCCTGAGATTGGCAGTAGTATTGCTTCCACCCTGACCCAGGCCTGAGTGTCCTGGTACAGGTATCCCTGTACCCCCACCTCTGGCCCCCCTCTCTCCCAAAGAGGTCACATAATCCAGTAGCCAGGTTGTACTTCCTTTCTCCTTATAAGGCCTGTATGGCAGTACCTAGAATTCCTCCTTATGCAAATGAAGCACCCTTAGAGCCTTGATCCGGCCAATAATGTGTACTCACCTTAAAAGCCCCTACCATCCCCCCAAGATTTAGGTATCCTCTGTTCCCCCAAATTAAATGAGCTTTCTCCTTGAATGTGTCTCCCAAGAAGTCTGTTTTCACCACACTCACAGCCACCTGAGGTTGATTTCCTGAACCCCAATTACACACTACCTTACCCAGAAGTCCTTTTTATTTTATTTTTTGTTTATGAATATTTACTTGCATGTATGTCTGTCTACCATGTGCTTAATTAGTGCCCACGGAGGCCAGAAGATGTCATTGGATCACCTAGAACTAGAGTTTCAGAATATTGTGAGCTGCTCTGTGGGTGTTGGGAACAAAACCTGGATTCTTTGCAAAAGTAGGGAGTGTTCTTAATCCCTGAACTATCTCTTCTGCTTCAGTAAGTGTTTTTTTTTTTGCTTGTTTGTTTGCTTTTTGTTTTGTTTTTTTTTTTGTCTTAAATAAAACAACATGGAGCTGGTGAGAATGACAGCTCATCACATAAAGCCTGACCACATGAGTTCTGCTCAGAGACTCACTTGTTGGAAATAGAGAACTGACTCTCACAATTTGACTTCTGACACCAGCTTTCCTCTGACTACCACAAGAGCTCTTTGGTATTGCTAAACCTGAATATCCATGACTATCTGATTAAAGCATACTTCATTTTAGAAGTGCTCCCGGAACTGGCCAGCTGGCTGTTTCACCCCGTAGGGATTTGAGAGATCAGCCCTGTAATGGCTTTTTGAGGTCCCTTTTATAAGGAAAAGTTAAGGTTAATTGAAAACCACTGTCATTTTGTTTACAAGGGTGAGATAAATGGCTGTTAGAAAAAATACAATAAAACGTAAGAATAAAAGCAAAAATATACATTATGTGCAAAGGGAGCCATACATTATAGGGTAGGTGGTCACAGGTATAGATTAAGGTATCTTGAAAACATATTTTGGAAGACAAAGGGCAATCATACATCACAGGGTCATGAGATCAGCAAATCATACATCATAGGGTCCCACATCATGGAGGTTATAAGTTCAGTCCTGGTTGAAAAACATGTTTTGCAGAGTGTAATAATTCTCATAAACAGAAAATCACACTTAACTAGCACTAGAAATCTCTTCTTGTAGAGTTTGGGGACTTAACAACAATGTGGCTCCTGTTCTGATTTCAGAATAGTTGTGTAGTGTGCCTCCACAATAAATAAATAACAAATAAAACAACAAAAATACTTTAAGATAATTCAAGGGCTAAGAGTTGAGTGGATGCTTAGCATGCAAATCCCTGAATTTTATACCCAGACCCTACGAGAAAGAGATCAACCACAAGCATATCAGTTTTATTATAATCATGAATACAAGGAAAATGATCAAAAGAATCCCCTTGGTAGAGACAATTAGCACAGTGAATGGACTAGTCATAGTTACCTGGTTACACAAGGTAATAATTGATTATAGGTGATATAACCATTGATTGACTTATCTGCTTGTTGATGATGATTGATAACCCAGACAGACTAGTATTTACCTGACACAGTTATTCTTCATGCTACAGATTAGCTAGTGTTATTTATTCCTTTTTTTTTTTTGTGCCCCCTTATCACTGAGCAGCATCCCAGACCAAAAGTGTAGTGAAGAAAAATGTGTCCCTAAAGTGAGACTGTCATAGGCAGTGGCTGAAGTAAGATTAGAATTCAGGCTGGTATTTCATGTACTCATGGCTGTTTCAGAAGAACAGTGATAAGTTAGTCCATAAGAATCCTTGTCTTTTTGTCCACATAGTTCTTAGCTTTGTAAATTTTCAGACAGTTATTTTATACAACTATGAATTTTTTTGTACTCTGAAGTTTTTGTGTGTCATCCTTCACCGCTCTGTCCTCCCTCTCGTCTTCCTTTATCAGAGCTAGAGAGGAAGGAAACAGACTGGCATTTCTGTAAAATTTTCCCCCCTTTTTTGGGTGGGATTAGGCAATTGGCCACCAGATTTCATCGTTACAATGACTAAATCCAACAATTTACAGAAGCTTACCACTCTTTCATTCTAGCTGCTTCAGATACTTCTTACTACAAGGTAAAATAGTTGAGCTGAACTGGTTATGAAACTGGCCACCTTTCCTCAGGCTAACACACCCTGCAAACACAGCCTGGAATAGAGGCTTTGATTGGATGTCCAAGCTGGTGCTGACAACATTTATTGAGAAAAGAAAAGAAGGGTGAACACCATCAAAGTATATTGTAAGCATGTATGAAATTCTTTTTTTTATTTTGATTTTTTAAAAATTTCTTCAAGTTACATCTCAATCACAATCTCCTCCCTATTTCCCCCTCCAGTCCCACCTTCCCACCTTCCCACCATCCGATTCCTTTCTTTCTTTTTTTTTTTTAAGTTTAAGATATATCTTTTTCCCCCCAACAGCTCCCCCTTTCAGTCCAACAAATGGCTCTTTCTCTTATAACAACAAATACAATACAGAACAACAAAAATAATTAGGCCACAATTATGAAAATTATAAAGCTTAACATACATTCCCAATGTCCAGTCCTTAAAGTCTTTTTTTCTTTCTTTCTTTCTTTGATACAGGGTTTCTCCGTGTAACAGAGCCCTGGCTGTCCCGGACTCACTTTGTAGACTAGGCTGGACTTGAACTCACAGAGATCCACCTGCCTCTGCCTCCCAAGTGCTGAGTTAAAGGCTTGCGCCACCACGCCAAGCATAAATTCTTAAAGATTTAACAAAGTATTATGTTAAAACAATAGGAGAGGAGGAAAGGTCAAGGTGTTACTTAATGGTATTATCCTTGCCGTGAATGAACAAGGCAGGGCTTAGACTCTAGGAGTTAAAACAGACAAACAAACAAACAAACAAAAATAATCAACAAAACAACCAACCAACAACAAAAAGTCTGAGATGACACACAGATAGGTTTAGGAAAACACACTTGTCTGGAGTGTTTACAAAGAAACATGTGGCTCTCTACACATCACAACTCTATATTTGGAACAAAATAAAACCATGGTTTTATCTTCTAATCTTTCTCAACAAAAGGAGACCTAAGAGGCAGGCGTAGTTGTGCATGCTTTTAATCCAAGGGCTTAGGAAACTGAGGCAGGAGGATTGCCACAAGTTCCAGGCCAGCATGGACTGAACAGTCAGACCCTCTCCTAAGAAAAAGAAAAAAATGGTGGAGGGATAGGCGTCCTAAAGAATAGCAAATCATTCACATTTTGACGCTTGAATAACCAACTTATTGTACATTTACTCCCCTCTGGAAACCAGAGCAAGGCATTTTACTGCTTACTCTGTCTTTAATATGACTTAATCTCTTTGCTTGTTTGCTATTTCACTTTGACAGAGAATAGAGACCTAACAACAGTCAACTTGGGTTCCAACCCAGAGGCTACTAGCACAGATTATTAAGCATTCAATATGCTGATATAAACTAATGACAGAAACTATCTTCTGAGCATTAGGTTAAATGCATAAGGCATGAGTTTTGACCCTAATATTTTCCACTCATTAGCTCTATGATATTGGATAAGTCAATGTCTGTATTTGTACATCATATTCCTTTTCTGTTTAGTAGGAAAAATATAACAGTCAACATGAAATTACTTATGATCACATGGAAAACAACATAAATACCTCAGGCATACATTGCTGTATTTCAATTATTGTTTTTTTCCTCCATCTATCTTTTCTTTCCTGTTTTCTTTTCCCTGCTCAGATTTTCTTCATCTTTAAAAGCTTTAAATTTTTTATTTATTTGTGCATCAGTGTGTGAACATGCATGCCACAGCATAATTGTGGAGGGGGTCAGAGGACAGCTTTCAGGGAATGGGTTTTCCTTCCCACCACTGTTAGGATGATCTAAAAAAATTGGATTCCAACGCTAATTGTTTGCCCCGTCTTCCTTACTGAAGGCGATGCTTTGTAACCTTGCTTACTAAGTCATCTCTGATTGGGTGAATAAAGTCACCTATAGCCTGGGCTAGGCAAGGGAGAGAGGCGAGATGAAGGTTCAAGGGATTGGGAGGAAAGAAGGAAGAGAAACCACGAGGAGGAGAAGGAAGCTGGAGGAGGAAGAAAGACACAACATGGGTTAGATGGAAGGTGAGAACTCCAGGTGACCTAGAGGATCAGCATGGTGTGGAGAGAAACAGCCCATGGGACATATGTAAACATTATGAGGTTTTATCTGGGGAACTAGAGTAAGAAGGTTGGCTTAGAGGGTTAAGATTACACAGTCACAGGCTAAGAGTTACTAAAATCCATCTGTTGTCTGTGTGTGTTTATTTATGAGTGGTGGGTTCAGGGATAACTCCACCAACCTAATTATATATATATGTGTGTGTGTATGTATATTGCAATTATTAATTATTTACTCCAGCACACCATGTGGATCCAGCAGGTCAAGCTAAGGTCATCAGGTTTGGTGGCAAGCCTCTTACCTGCGGAGCCATCTTACTGGCTCCTCGTCTTTTTATTTCTGGCAAACCTGTCCTTTTCCCCCTATTTCTTCTCTTCTTAAGTTTGTTATGCCTTTGAATATATCCAACTATTCCTCATGTACTGAGTATCAGTGATCTACCTCTAGGGAACAGAATTCTACACCTTCAGAAAAGGGCACACTATGTAGTACCTGTATTCTAATTTGATGGGCTAGTCTTCATATAAGAAGGGAACCACATGCTACAGTCATGCTCCATCAGTCAGCTCTCTGCTGCTCTAATTATGGTGATAGTGGGGTGGCAAAACTACTCAACTCCTGGCAAGTACTTGAAAGAAGGAAGTAGAGTTTCTGTATCCCCTCTAAAATTACACTTGCCAATGACTGGATGAACCCCTACTAGGATTTTCCTCTTAAAGGTTCTACAACTTCTCCAAAGCACTGTGAACTGGGGACCATACCTTTAACACATGGGCTTTGAACTATACTTATGTAAATCCCAGCAAATGCAAACTTGAAATTCTGAAAACAGACACTGAGACAAATGGTGTGTACAAAAGAGACCTCAATTTGGAAAATGCACAAAGTGAGACATTCCCCAATCTTCTGACAGCTATTTGGACTTTAAAGGGAGCTGGTACCTACTTCAGGTAGTTAGAGAGACCTCATCAAGTTAGTGTGACGTATGTGTGTCATGTAGGGGGCTTACTTTAAAAGACAGAGACAGCTTTCCCAGTGACAAGCGGGGACACTTAGGTGTTAGGAAATTGAGACACTTGGTCCTGTTGTCTCTGTGTCTGTGAGGAAGGATGGGTCTCTGAGATTAGCATAGCTCTGGCTTTGCATACTGCACCAGTTATTTTTCTTGTTGATGTGACCACATACCTAACAAGAAAGAACTTAAGGGAAGAAGGGGTTGACTTATTGTTTGAAAGTAAAGTTCATCATGGTGGGAAAGGCACAGATCACTAGGAAGAGACAGCACAGGAAGTGAGGGAGAATTATTAGCCTCAAGACCCAACACCCATAGATTAATTTCCTCTGGCTAGGCCTCATGTATGTTTACAGAGAAAGGGTGTGTGTGGACAGTTTGAGAAGGTGGCCATGTGAAAACCAAAGAGAGTCTTCAGAAAAAGCCAAACCTGTTATCACCTGAATCTTGGGCTTCTAGCCTCCAGAACTGTGGGAAAATAAATTTCTGTTGTTCAAGTCACCCAGGATGTGGCATTATGTTATGACAGACCTAGTAAATGTACACAGAAACATGTCTTTACATGTATAGTAAATTCTAGGACATGCTTCCAGATGGTTTGGCATGGAGCTGGTTCAAACCCAGGAAATCTTATAATTGAGGTCTCATGTCCCATCCTGAGAATGGAAGGTACAGAACAAAGCTCTCTCTCTCCTTGCTCCTACCTGCCTCTGGAGCACATAAACACAATCCCCTGAAAGTGGCTACCTTCCTTGGGACATGGAATCCAAGCAACTCACCAGGAGGTTATAGGTGAGCTTGATCATGTATCAGCCCCTGGGACTCTTCCCCATGTAAAAATGGCATTACCAGCACCGCAATAGAATGCTTTCACCGCCCCCCCAATCCCTCCCCACTTCCCATGGTTCAAAAACTCTCATCCCATCTCATAGTTAAGATTCGAAGAGTTAAGATTTTTGAAGAGTTAAGATTTGTAGATGGTTAAGTGGGAATAAAGGTTGATGATTCACAAAATAGCCTTCCTCAGAGCTGTCATGATTTCACCTATAGGAACTTTTGACTTTGGAGAAAGTTCTCTTTAACCCCCCCCCCCCCCCCCCCCCCCCCCCCCCCCCCCGTGAACCTGAGGTTCAATTGAACCTCTCCCTGTCCCAGACCCCACCATGTTCTCTCTGGCCTGGTGCACTAGGATTGGTCCCAAGAACCCCAAGAGAATGACACAACAATCAGGACCCCTCTCCCTGACTGCTGCAGCTGGTATGAGTGCTTTTCCTTGTGCCCAAGTGTCCCGTTGGTGACCGGCAGCCATCGTCCAGAAAAAGAACAAGTCCACAGCTGCACTTGAGTTTTTTCTCTTAAGGTCCCACCTCAATGGCTACTGGGTGGGACAGAGAAAAACCAACAATCAGCAGCACTTTGTCTTCTATTTCAATCCTGTGTATAGTAGGACAGCAGAGAAAAATGAAGCCCACCAGACTAACTTGAATTGCAGTAAGGACCAGAGGGAAGATAGTGTTAGTTCATTAAAACAAAGGAATTAAATGTTTGGGGGTTCTCTCTCTCTCTCTCTCTCCCTCCCTCTCTGTATTTAAGTGTCATAGAGGGCTATTTGCATATAAAAATGAGAAAAAAAAAACAACCCAGGAACATTTGGCTTTGCATTTCAACTCACTAGCTATCTTTTCTTTTAGCAATGCCATCATTTTTTCTAAAAAAAAAAAATATTGCTTATATGGGTGTTTTGTCTACATGTATGTCTGTTTATCACATGCTTGATGCCCACAAAGGTCAGATGAACCACTGTGTGGTACTGGGAATTGGACCCATGTTTTGTGAAAGTGCAGTCAGTGTTCTTAACAGCTGAGCCCTCTCTAGTCCTGATTAGCTGTTTTCACTAATGGTGATATTCAACTATGGTACTTTGCTGGGATTATGATTCTGTTTCATAATGGCAACCCTGTTTTTCAATGCTGATTTTCAAAATGAACCCCGTTGGGGAAAATACTAGGTCATATATTCAAGTAAACTAAGCTTAGAGTTGCCCAATTCTGACTAGTGATTCTTCCTCAAGCCTTTGAAAATACAGTTGGAAAATTTCAGAAAAGATCTTCTGTCAGTATATTTTCAGTTTTCCATAGAACAGTTTGACACCTCCCCACTGCATGTTTGTTTGTTTCCCATAAGAATGAGAGTGAGGATAAGAGAAAGCTACCAATCGAAGGAGTTATTCTGTATGTGGACTTTTACTGCTCTGTTCATATATATTATCTATCCCCTTTGTGGTGGTAAGTGGACAGATGGTCTGTTATAATTTGTCTGTTGTCATACTTGAAGAGATCACAGAGAGTTGACTACACTGCCAGTCTGGACTTTAGTAACAATTCAAATCTGTTGTGGTCGTAGGAACTTAGTGACAGAATAACACTATCAGTCTTTTCTCTTAGGCTAAAGTTCAACATGAATTAGTCATATCTATATCCACATGATTAGTTGATCTTTATTCAGCCCATGGGAATAATGTTAACAGCTTCCTTGAAAGGGAAAATGACTCACAGGCCTTATTTGTTAAACCATTTGTTTCATTTTAGTCCCTGAAACAAATTCCTTGAAATAGCCCAAGTCCAAAGCAGCTGTTATTTCTCTTAGTGGGCTACAAACCTTCCCATCTGGGCTAAAGGGAAACTCAGTTGGTAGGTGGTTATCTTTGTTATACAAAACACCTACTAAGCTTGTTTTGTCATAGGGATGTGCTTGCAAACAACAGGGACACAAATATGTGAATGAGACATACAATATGGTATATCCATAGTTAAAATGATAAAATAACAAGAGTGTGAGGTGCTTCCCTCATTCTTTATTCTGACAGGCCTTGTTCCAACTACTGAGGATAATCTCATCTAGCTGTAAGTGGTACACTTGAACTGTGATACTGTATTCCAAGATTGCTAGAATGAAAGATCAGGATGAAATAAATAAGGGGTAAGCAAATGTCTTTTGAGAATTATTAAAAATATAGAGGCAAAGTCCTACTGAAACAGCAGAGAAAAGAAGGGAGAAACGGTGAGAAGGTAAGGTGAGGCAGAGAGGGAAGGAGGAATCTGTCAAGAACTTCTCAGTTCAGTAAGCCGTTTTTTGTTTTGTTTTGTGTTTCTTCAGGTATCCTTGTTCCAAGTAACACAACACATAGGAACTTATCCGTGAGATCTAGATACATATGGCTGAATTTTCACTTATTGATTTGTAAAACTGTTGGGCAATGTCTTAATTTCCTACCTCACAGTTGTTTTCTCTAACATTGTTTACAGACAGTATTTATGATGATCCAGGTATTCTTTTTTTTTTTTGGTTTTTCGAGACAGGGTTTCTCTGAATATCTCTGGCTGTCCTGGACTCGCTTTGTAGACCAGGCTGGCCTCGAACTCACAAAGATCCGCCTGCCTCTGCCTCCCAAGTGCTGGGATTAAAGGCGTGTGCCACCACCGCCCAGCTCGATCCAGGTATTCTTATTAGCACTTCAAACACATGAACTTAGTTCTCCTTAAAATCTTATGAAGTATTTACCGCTCCACACATCCCTTACGGAAGAGAATCCTGCGGTCAGTTCACAGAAATCATGAAGTTTTCCAAGGTTAGTACAACTAGGGTTTGGTGAAACCATGAACCTAATTTTCATCTCCAGAGTCTGTTTTCTTGCTCATCTCGCATGTTAATATCAAATGGTAAGATTAGAACTACAGATGAGCTCCAGGGTTCTTTCATACTTCCTTCTACTCCATTTTTGAGCGGTTCATTCCTTTTACCCATTGTCATTTGTGGTAGGAAATACAAAGGTGAATATAGCATATCTTCCGCTTACTGTCCAGAAGTTTATGGTTTTTGAGAAAACGACACACCCTTCCCAGATTCTCAGCCTTGGACTGGTTTCAACCCCTTTCTCCATCAATCCTAAAGCCACGGATGAGAGCAGCTTCGAAAAGTGGAAAAAGTTTACTGGAGAGCTTAGATGATGACAGGTGACGAGTAACGGCCGGCGAGACCTATTGTGGCCTTTCTCTGGGCGGTGACCTCATTTATGGTCCTTTCTTCCTGTCTGAGTCTCATCGGCTTAAAATGGCGGGATTTGTGCTAAGGCTTTTGATGGCTCGCCCTTTCTCCAGCAGGCTCATCTGGCCGCTCTGGGGCTGTTGTTCCCAAGCTGAGGTGTCTGCCCTCCCTCGGGCGTCTCTAGTTCGTTACCGCCAGGCTCCCACCCTCACACCACGCTCCGCGCCAAGGGTTGAGGAGGGGCTGGCGGGTCCCTAACCCTCAGTCGCTGGGAGGAGGCCATGCTAGCCAGGCCATAGGGCCAGCACCCCTGGCCTAGCAAACCGCGAGGCAGTGAGGACGGCCGAGGGTACGGCGCGCGCACCGCCCCCCGGGAAGGAGCGCACACGCTCGACCGAACCACACAGGTCGGCTACCCGCAGATGGTTCATTCTTATGAGATGGGGCGGTCAGGCCTCTCCACGGCCCAGGAAGAGGACTAGGAACCAGAATGGAGACAGGAGATGGGAGCCGGGCGCCGCGGCCCGCGCGCCCCCGCGCCCCGTGGACTGCAGCGCCGCCTGGCGCCGGCCCGCGCGTCCCCGCCTCACGGGCCCGAGGAGCCGCCCGGGCGCGCGCGCCGACGGGGCGGGCGCATGCGCAGGGGGGGCGCGCCGCCTCTGCCCCGCGGCGAGGGTGTCTATGGAGAGGCGGCCGCCGCGGCTGCTGGGGCGGACGCAGAGGCAGTGGCGATGGCGCCCTTCCCCGACGAAGTGGACGTCTTCACCGCCCCACACTGGCGGATGAAGCAGCTGGTGGGGCGCTACTGCGACAAGGTAAGAGAGCGCGGGGCGGAGGGCGACGCGGAGGAGCGGGCGGGTTCCCGGCGGCCTGGCCTGCGCGCCTCCCGCCACCCCCGCGTTGGGGCCGCGCGAGCAATCGCCCGCGCCCCGTCACCCGCGCGCCTCCCGCACCTTCCCGCAGGGGCCTGGGACGTGCCCTCGGGGGAACGCGGCGCCTGGGTCCCGCTCGCCGGTCCGGCCTGTGCCGGGATCGGGGGCGCTCCCGGTTGGCTGGATCCTCCGCCGCCGTCCGCTCAGGGTAGTGGGGATCCAGGTCTGCGTCTGCAGGCCGCTTCTGCAGTTGCTAGCAGCCGCAGCACTGTCCGCTCTGCTCCTTCGGGCTTTTTGAGACGCTTTGCAAACACTGCATCCTCTCTGCACCTCTGCCTTGCTTCCTGGCCCCGCGGGTTCCAGGGGCTCCCTGGCAGCGTCTACTGGAGCAGGCTTATTTTACCTTCCAGCTTTGCACTGGTTTGGTTCCGTACACAAGCCCGGTTCAGGGACTGGGGAACACCTGCGCTCTTCATTTCTAGCCCCCTTTCCTTCCAGTTTTTATTTTCCCGGATATTTAATCTTCGTAGATTTTTGTTTCGAGACAGCTGTTTCTCTGTTGGACTTTTTACTGGGATCAAATGAGAGGGGGGCCCAAGCAAAAGTTGGTTTGCTGTGGATCGTGCTTTGGACTTTTAATTGATGTAGCCTAAGTTGAAGAAGGACTTTTGTGAAGATGAACTGAGGATCTTTTTCTAATGATTCTTAAAATTCCCAATTGTCAGTTTATGTTTGGAAGGTCATATATGAGTAAACTCCGGGCAGTCATGTGTTTTGTAAAAATGAACGAAATAAATGGCTGTGAAGTAATTATCAATTAAACATAGAAATAAATTGCATTTTCAGAGATTACATAGAATTAGCACCACTAACATCAAACGAGTTGTTTTTCAACCCAGAGAGGTTATAGGAAGGAAACCAATGTCTTCACTGGTAGGCCGTGGAAAGCCCAGCAATTTGAAGTTTCAGATCTTAGCATCCCTGCCCCACCACCATTTCTCTCCCTCCATTTTGGGAAAAGAAAAAACGAAAACCAAGCCCAGTCCAAGCCAGGTGTAGTTTTAAACACTAGGACCGTTCAGGATCATGGTTCTCCACTTGGTTGATTATTAATTAACCTGAAAGCTCTTTAAAATCCTGATGCCTGAACTCCATTCAATAGGAATCTCTGAGCATAGAACACAGATATCAAGTACTATTTAGAGCTCTCAGGTAGAGTGGGGGACAGCAAGGGTGATTACCACTTATCCAGAAGTTTAAGGACTGGCCAAGCCTTGAGCAGAAGGATATGTATAATATTGCATTTTTCAGTTAGTGATTTTGTTTTTGTAATTACCTTTTGAATTTTTTTTCCCCTCACACCATCCTTTAATTTCAGGAAAGAGGAAACAACAACAAAAAAATTCATTCTCAAAAAACAAAAGGGGAATTAAGTGAGGACTAGTCCAACCTAACGCTTTTCTTTGACTAGTTTTGAGGAGAGGTAGTCCAGAGACCCCCTGGTGATATAGGGGAAATTTCATGGATTTGTACATCTTCCTAGAAGCTTTCTAAATATTTATTTTTTCCCCTTTCTTTTCTTTTACTTCTTTCCTTCCCTCCTTCCCTCCCTCCCTTCCTCCCTTCCTTTCCTCTCTTCCTTACTTTTTTTTGTTTTTGTTTTCCCAGGTAGGGTTTCTCTTGTGTGGCCCTGGTGGTCCTGGAACTCACTCTATATAGACCATGCTGGCCTCGGACTCACAGAGATCCACCTACCTTTGCTCCCGAGTGACTGGATTAAAGGCATGTTCCTCCGCACCTGGCTAGTATTTCTTAAAATGTTTCAGATTGCCAAAGGATTATGACCATTTAATCAAAATATGTAATATACTATCTAGTCTCTTTTTAAAAAATTGAGGAAATCAGTCATTATTCTTTTGTTTTGTTTGGTTTGGTACTGTTTTTGAAACAGTGTCTCCTCTAGTCCAGGCTGGCCTTGAGGATTCACACATTGCAGAGGCTGGCCTTGAACTTGTCTTCCTGCTTCCATCTTCTTGGTGAGAGAATTATTGTAGGCCTTCCTTGTTCATCACACTAGGCACAGTCTTTATTTTTGTGTCTCCTTTTTGTGCTTGAGAACATTTGAACAAATTTTGAAAATTCTTCTCAGAAGTTAAATGTCCCTCTTGCATAAGTGAATTTAATAAACCATTTTAGATCTGGTGTATAGCTTTGGGCAAAATTGCCACTGATTTATTACCAACATCGTAAAAAAGTCATGAATTCTGAGTTAGTTCAATATAGTTAATGTGATTGTCATATATATTCATCAAGAGTACTAAAAGTCCAGTTTTTTTTTACTCTGACAAGGGTAATTTAGTGAAGAAAAAAGAACTGCACAGGAGTTTTCATCATTTCTCCTGATTAGCAATAGCTAGTAAAAGGTTCTCTGGGTGTCCTTTATGAGCAAAAGTGGGAAAGTAAGTGTTTTGTGATGGCAGAGTAGCCTTAAAGAATTGATAGTTGTTTGATTAGTTTGTCATCATCTTTCTGTTGTAAAGATCAAGGATACAGATCCAACAACCTTCAGTAAACTGCAAAGTAAGAACTAGTCTTTGTTTTAAACTAAAATGCTACAAAGTGTGTTATTTTATAGTATTCTAAATTTTAACAAAGAATGTCCAGAAACTATAACGATTCAGTTTTATTCCCAGTATTGAACTTGTGAAACATAGTATATGTAAAAAAATGATTTATTTAGGAGCATCAAATCAGTTTGTCTGTGCTTTGAGCAGTTTACTTTAAGTGAATTTTTCTTAAATTGTTCAACATTACGTTAAATATTGCTGTATAATAGTTTAATGTGTTGCCTGTGGATTTTCTCCTATAAAAGGTCATCCAGACAAAATACAATAACCTCGAACCTATTTGCACCTAGTTTTTTTCTAATGGGATTGCCACTGGTTATATCAACCAAACTCCCCATGCCCAGGAGTAGTTGGCCAATACAGAACAGACTCCATAGTTTTGTGTGTGTGTGTGGGCTGGTACATACTTTTTTCGTTTTGTCTTGGTATTTTTGTCTTACTGGTTTTGTTACTTTGTTTTTGAAAAAGGTGTTATGGAAAGCTTTATCTCTGCTATGCAGACAGATCTTTAGCGAAAGTAAAAGTATTGTTTGTTTTTCGTTTTATACCTTGGGATTTATGGGCCTGGATTGCTTAGGTGAGGGCCTGTGTAAGCTAGTGATAGACCCATAACCACCCAATTCAGTATTAAGGCTACCAGCTTAATTTTCTTCATCTGAAGCTACAGTAGCTTTTGATTTGTTTTGTAACAGTCTGCTGAGAATCCTGTTTCATAACTCATTGACCTTCCAAATTGGAATGAGTATGGTAAAATTTTGCATGGAATGGTCGGTAAACATTCCCCATTTTCTTCCCAATTTTCAGCATTCCTTTCCGTTCTCAACTTATTTCCATTAGTTGGTTTCTGTCTGCCCTGTAGTAGTTTGTGTTGGCATTGTGAGTTGTGATTTCTGTTCTCAGGAGTTCATAGTTTCATATGCACTATCACCTGTGTCAACACAGAACTCCAAGAGTGCAGAAGGAGCAGAAAGAAGACAGTATATGGTCAGGTCCACAGTGAACATTAGGAGTGGTCTCTGAATTGATTTGCTGAGAACTGTTATGTAGTTCCTGTAGAGACCCTAGACTTGTACAATAGATGAGTTATAAAAAAGTGAGGGGCTTGAAAGAAGGTTTAGCAATTAAGAGCAGTAGTTGCTCTTCCAGAGGACCCAGGCTCTATTCCCAGCACCAATATGGCAGTTCACAACAATCTGTAACTGCAGTTCTAGAGAGTCTAATGTCCCCTTATATCTTTCATTGGCATCAGATAGGCATGTGGTGCATAGACATACTTGGCAAGCAAAACATCACCCTCAATTAAAAAAGTTAAAGTGTTGAAGGCAGTTAGGGGTGCATAAAATTTCAAGTAAGGGTATTAAAAGTGCCATCTACTTTTATATTTTATAACCAAAAGTGAGAAGAAAAGAAAGGCAGAATTGAGTAGATTACTTTCTGAAACTCAAATGTAGCTTTACGGTTAGTTCCCCCCCTCATTTTTCTACATACATGTAAAAATGTACTAGCATTTGGGAAGATTGACTGAATTTTGAGCTGAGAGGAAGGAAAAAAGAGTTTAATGGATTCTTACTACATACTGACATTATTTCTATAATCCTCACAAAAGCTTTGTAAGACAAGCGTTATCCCTCATTTGAAAGTGAGGGAATAGTCTTAGTGGTTAGAGAGCTTACCGAGTCATTCAGCAATTAGTAGAGCCTGAATTTTAGTCCTAGAATGTTTTTCTCCCTCTGAAACCAATATTTTTATAGCCCTACCTCACTTGTTGCTATTACTGTTTGAATGCAGGTCATTTTTTTCTATCTGTGAATTTGGCCAGAGAATACTAAAGCTTCTTCACTGAGTATGTATCTCTGATTAACTGAAAGTATATGATTGGGATAATTGAACAGAAAATAGAAAACGTGTCTGGAGTGGTAATGTTTGGATTCCTATGGTGTATTTTTGTATCTATTCTTTTTTTTTAAATACTTTATTAATTTCTTCAAGTTACATCTCAGTCACAAACCCCTCCCTATTCCCCCTTCCTGTCCCGCCCTTCCACCCTCTTCCCCCCAGAAGTTTCCCCTTTCAGTCCAACAGATGGTTCCTTCTCTTATAACAGTAAGTATTATACAAAACAATAGATATAAATATGCCACATTTATGATAGTTAAATGGCCCAGTATACCTTCCCAATGTCCAGTTTATACATATTTGGCCCCTGACTTTAACATTCTACTATCTAACCGACTCCATGAGTTTAAAGGTCTATATGTGACTCAACATTCATACTATCTTGCAACACACTTTTAAGAGTATCTTCTTAGATCTATAACACCCTCTTGATTCCTAAACAGTTCAAAATTTAACTATGAGACTCTAGCTGTCTATTCTTCAACCACCTCAGAGACCTGAGAGGGATAAATATATTTGCTTATATAGGAAGTGCAGGGCCTGCAGCTTCCAAAACTAAGAAAGAACATACCAATGACTGCCTGGACAGTTCCCATTTTCTCTCCATACATTCCAGCATCAGTCTTCAGCCTTTGGGTCATGTTTCTCTGACAGACATTTGTTGTAGAGCAGGGATTATGAAGGACTTACCTACCCTGTCTTGGCAGAGTTAGGCTGTCGACTTCCCTGCTACCAAGTTTTGTCCTTTTTGGACAGCAGTCTGTCTGCAGTTGGTGCAAGGGGTTTTTTCATGCCAAGAGAAAGAGAAAAGCCTTTCTCTTTGTATCTATTCTTTAACTTACTGGTTTTATGTTACAGTATTTTTGGCAATCAGTTTTAAGACCAGCCTTTATATTTTAGGCTATACAGTGCCTTGAGACAGAAAGTCAGTTATGCATTTTCATATGAAAAATACCATGTTATTGTTTTACTGTTTGTTGATTATTCATGTTTTATTATATGTAGATTCTTTGTTGAATGTGGTGGCACCAGAGTATATTATTGTGCAGCCTACTAGTGAACTTTCATTCTATCACAGAGTATTTTTTTGCACATTATATCTTATGACCCACTGGTAGGTCATAAACCAATTTTGTGCATCAGAAATAGCATTGGAAAAGGAAAGTGGAAATGTAAATTCATCCCAGCCTACAGAGGGAGATAGTTTTTTTCCTGAATTTTCCTTGAAGTGTTTGTTCTCTGCCTGGATTTCACTGCATTGTTTCATCATTTTGTATAGTGAGAGACTGACAAGATTATTTGTACTAAACAATATTTAGAAAACATTGACCTGGAGCAGCATTTCTCAGCTGAAGCACTGTTGACATTTTGGGCTACATAATTTGTTGTGGGGGCTGTCCTCTGCATTGTAAAATGCTTAGCCAGTTCTTGGCACATACTCATCCTGTGTCAGTAGCACTTCTCCATTGGTGACAAACTAAACTGTCCCCAGACCTTCCCTTTTATCTCCTGGGGGACAAAGTTCCTTACAGTGAGACTATTGTTGTGGAGCAATTATTCTGACCAGTTACTGTCTTGGATCCAAAAAGATAGCTTTCTGTGTGGGATAGGCATTTTATCTATAATTTAAATTAGTCAAAGAAGCTAAATATTCATTATTGCATAGTTTTATGTAATTTAGGATAACTTATTTCTCCTAGCCTATTTTGTTTTCTAATCTGTAAAATGGGCATAATAAACCTATATTGTAATGTGTCATAAGAAATAACAAATACTTGAAAACAGTTTAGACTCCAGTACACTTTAAGCTGTAGTATACACTAAAAATAGATTGTTAGTGTCCAAGTTTATATAAGTCTAAGTGTTTGAATAACTTTAAAGAACCAAATAAAATTTGAAAAAACCATTCACATAGATTTTTAAAGAGTTATGTTGTGTGTATTTTGACATTTTTTTGTTAGTTTGTTTTTATTTTGTAGTATTGAAGGTTGAGCCTGAGTACTTGTTCATGCTAAGTGCTCTACCACTGAGTTATGGCATGAGTATGGTTTTATCTGTTAAATCCACTAACTTTTGGTACTAGAGTAAAATTAATTTTATGTGCAGAAAAATTGACGTAGGTCAAAGCTTAAGAACCTGTTGTCCCTTTTCTTTCTGGCCTTATTCACTTGTCCATCAAGGCAATATTTAAATATTAAGGATTTAATACAAATGAAACTATTTTCTTCATCTATTATAAAAACATTTTTTTAATTCCAGAAAGAGCTTTTCAAATCTGATTATTTTTTCCCAGCTTTAAAGTGTAGTTGACAAAATTTTATATATTTAAGATACACAGTGGTATAGTATATATACATTTACAGTGTTTAATAATTACTCAAATTTAATTGATTAACCTATCCATTAACATAGCTACAATTTATATATAGGTAGAGAGAAGAAAATACTTCAGATCTACTCTGCTGGTAACTTTCAAAGACAGAATAGTTTGTTAACTGTAACAACTTTCGTTCTTAACTCAGGAGTGTATTGTATACTTTTTGGGCATTAAAAATTTATGGCTATTAGTACTTTTTATTTATGTCATATGTCTACCAAGATTTTTTTTTTCTTCCTGGGGTTGAAAACAAGCCTGTGCTTGTTAGGGAGGCTTTCTATTGCTGAACCATATCTGTAGCCTCTTACATTAAGACTTTTAAAGCACCCCGTAGCACCTCCCCTCAATTTAAACAAAATTATCCATGGTACTATTTGTAGCCATTAGCCACCAGTGACACTTATTGTAATCTGGTGTGGTATTTCTGAATATTTTTAAAATATGAAGTGAAAATTTCATCAAGTCTGTTGTACATACTGTTTTTAATATGGAAACGAGCTAAGCATTATTTTTACATTGTTACATAGTTGAAAATGAAAGACTGTTTTGTGACATGTGAAAATTATATTAAACTTTAAGCTTTGGTGTCTTTAAAATGCAAGGTTTATAGAATACAGTAACAGTCATTTTCTTCTATATCATGTATGACGCCTTTTGGACTGTAGTGGCAGAGTTAAGTAAGTAGTTGGCTTAGGCCTCCTACACTCTGGGAAAATTAAATATTCATTGTTTGACTTTACAGAAATGTTGCCAGCCCTTGTTCTATATGGTTGACTCATGGATTATGGTTAACTGTTCATTATCTTCTCTTCAGTAAAGCATCAACTCTACGAATGCAGAGATCTTTATTTTAGTCCCTCTTTGTATTCCCACATACCAGGAACAGTGTCTGACTTATCATAGCTGCTCACTGATCATTGGAATAGAACAAAAATTTTCTGAATTTATAAAAATGAATATTTAATTTTAAAAAGATGATAAACCTATGAAGTGTAGGCATTTTGATCTCAGTTAGCTTCAAACAGGAACAAAGATATTGAGAGACAAAAGTTACCTAGGTAAATAAATGGTAGAGCAAGGTGCTCTTAGAGAATTTGAATCTATGGATTTCTGCAATCCTACTGCTGATCCATGCTGCCTTTTAAAGAAGATACTTAGTTAATTCTGTTCTGGTAGATTGGCTTTACTTCAGTTTTTTTTTTCCTAATAAATGGATTTATTTATTTGTTGCTTCAGGTTACATCTCCATCATACTGTCCTCTTTCCCCCCTTCCCAGCCCCGCCCTCCCACCCTCTATCCCCTAACCCTTCCATCCCACTCCTCTGGAGTGTCCCTACATAACAGTCCCTTAATGTCATCCTTTTCAGCGTTCTGACATCATACCTCAGTTCTCTGAAAGGCTAGTAAGACAGCTTTGAGTGCACTCTTCTTTAGGAAGACTAAGACCACACTTGGAAAGGAAGCCTGAAAAGTTTGGTGTTAGTAGGATTTGCCTGTTAATTTATCTACTTGTTGTGTTTAACCTAATTGATTCCCCATTTAAAATGAAATTTATAATTAGAATTGAACAATAGAAGTTAGATTTAGTATAGAAATGGAAGATTTGAATATTGCTTTCAATGTATGTGTTTATTTATTTAGTTACTTAGGTAGGGTCTCAATACGTAGCCCTGGTTATCCTGGAACTTACTATGTAGAGCAGGCTGACCTTGAATTCAGAGATCCACTTGCCTCTGCTTCCAAAAATTTTGGGATTATAGGCGTGTGACACCATGCTTACCTTACTTTAAAATTTGAAACAAGTTCTTGATGTATATATCTTAAATATTAGCATTTAATTTTCTATTAAGTGTGAAAGCTTGGAGTTACACTGGAATGTGCATTTTCCTTCCATTGAATGTTAAATTAAAAAAATGATGGCACAATTAAGGTGTTATAAATTTATGTCAGTTTTCTTTAAAGTATACTTTTCTTGTGGGTATGGTGACTCATGCCTTTAATCCCAGCTGTTGGGGTACAGAGGTAGGTGGGTCTTTGTGAGTTCAAGACCAGTCTGGTTTATGTAGTGAGTTTCAAGTTAATCAGGGTTATATAGTGAGACTCTGTCTCTAAATGAGAGAGAGACAGAGACACAGAGAAAGAGCAAATACTTCTCTTAAATTTAATAGCTCAATATTTTATACTTGTTTCCTAAACAGATCAGTTTCAGCTTGACACTAAAAGTTAAACTCTAGTGAAGTGTTCTCCAGTGTTTAAATTGTAGAAGTGACATAAGCGCCTTAAGACCATGCTGAGCAGGGAAAAGAAGCCCCAGTGTTGCACGCTTGCTCTTGTCGCGCATGCGCCTTTGGGGTGCCTGCCTCTTATAGTTACGACACAGAGAAGAGATGGGATTTTAGGACTGCAGTGAACTAGGTTTGATCATTTTTATTTAAACTATGTCACTCCCCCCTTTTGTATCACCAAGTACTTGAGAATGCCAACCAACAGCTTTCTGGTCCCAGGTACTTTTAAATTTTACAACTATAAATTATTATTTTATGAATTTCCTTTATTTGTACTTTAACATAATGGTTGTAAAGGAAATATCTTGGTATAAACAAAAATTTAGGTTTGAATGTTTCTTGTTACATTGTCTCATGTTTGCATCTATTAACAATGTCTTTGTAATTTTTTTATTCAGCTTTCTAAAACCAACTTTTCGAACAACAACGACTTCCGTGCTCTTCTCCAGTCTTTATATGCTACATTCAAGGAATTTAAAATGCATGAGCAAATTGAAAATGAGTACATTATTGGTTTACTTCAGCAACGCAGTCAGACCATTTATAATGTACATTCTGACAATAAACTCTCCGAGATGCTTAGTCTCTTTGAAAAGGGACTGAAGAATGTTAAAGTGAGTTGCAAAAATCGATACATAACTATTAGAAATAGTATCAAGCTGTCGTTGTAATTTTATTAGCAACTTTAGTAATGGTATTATTTTGCAGAAAGATATTTCATTTATTTGCAATGGCTAGAAAGGCTGTTCATGAGGAATGGTTACAGTGGAGGCTTGTAGGAAGGAGAAGAGATAAAGCTCAATTCTAAATACAAGAGCACCTAGGAATTAGGGGCTGAGAAAGAGCCAGCACATGGAAAATTACTAAA
The DNA here is from genome assembly GCA_907164525.1 of Lophiomys imhausi. Classification (NCBI taxonomy): domain Eukaryota; kingdom Metazoa; phylum Chordata; class Mammalia; order Rodentia; family Muridae; genus Lophiomys; species Lophiomys imhausi. The sequence continues at coordinate 1,871,394 of CAJQZJ010034331.1, forward strand.
AGGAAACATCAGGACCAGGAGGACTCTTGTTGAATCAACTCTATAGGATTTTTGCTGAAGACAGGCCAGGGTATTAAATTCTTGAGGATGAGGGAGTAGTGAGGTATTTGATCAGATGCTGCCATGGTATCATTCTGTTGCTAAACTGACTCAACAGGATTCTTACTGAAATTGAACTGAGAGGCTGAGAAAGAGCCTAAGGTGAGACCTTGCTAAAAAGATTCAGAGGTGTCTGACTTAGGTCTAGTGAGAGTTTTGGAAACTGGCTCTTTATTAATTCCTAATAAAGTTTTTTGGTTTTTGTTTTTGGTTTTTTTTTTTTTTTTAGGTGAATAGTGACCACCAGATTTTAAAGTTTTATAAGTTGAACATTTAATTACAATATTGTTGCAAACATTTTCTGAATTCTTAAAAAAAAGGCTGTTCAGGTACAGGTGATAACAATTTTTGTTTAGGATGAATAACACTTCCATTCCATACATTTTATTTATAATTAAAGGTGGCACCAGGTATAGAGGGACGTACCTATACTCCCAACACTCTGGAGGCAGAAGAAGGTGAATCTTTGTAAGTTCAAGGTCAGTCTGGTCTACATAGTGACTTCTAGGCCAGCCATAGTGAGACCTATTCTCAAACAAAATAAAACTAACAAAATAAAATTGAAGGTGGAAGATGTAATTCAGTATTAGAGTTCTTGCCTAGCATAAGGAAGGCCTTGACTTCAGTCTGTTGCAGTGGAAAGAAAATTGAATGGCAGCTATAATGTTTACTGTGTTTTATTTTTCCCTAGAAGCAGAATGATGAAAGAAGACAATTTCAGTTGTATGACATGAATGGTGACATTTGTCTGAAATCCCAGTAGTCAGGAGTAGTCAAGGCCAGCCTAGGGTACATAGTGAGATTTTTATCTCAAACACAAAAATAAAGTAATATTGAAAAACAAAATGCAATGTATTTGTGAGTACAGTATGATAGTGATATATGTATATTTCTTAATTATATTTGTCTTATACAATATTTGAAAGTTAATCTTAGTTTTACCCTTTTAGTTCAGTATAGCGTAGGAGTAAGTTGTAATTCCATTCCAAGTTGTAAAGCCACCATATACCCTTCACTTAGACACGTTGCTTTAGAAAAGTGATTCATTAAGAGGGAGGAGTAATTTCAAAGGACAGAAAACACTCAAACTATTATTAGGACATTCTACCAGTAGTTTCTAGAAGGAGGAACACTTGGTAGATATCCAGAGGAGGGGTGGTTGATTAGTAGAGGGAAGCGTACTGGGTAGTAATGATAAAGGAGATTCACTTTTCTAATATATTTTGTATTATATTTTTATATTTCTATTATATTTTGTATTATATTCATGTTTTATGTAGTCAATAATTTCTTTTTTTTTTTTTTTGGTTTTTTGAGACAGGGTTTCTCTGTGTAGCCCTGGCTGTCCTGGACTCACTTTGTAGACCAGGATGGCCTCGAACTCACAAAGATCCGCCTGCCTCTGCCTCCCAAGTGCTGGGATTAAAGGCATGCGCCAACACCGCCCGGCTCAATAGTCAATAATTTCAAAGTAATGATTGTTGAAAATATAGAGGAAGAGACATGCTTGACAACTATGTATGACTTAAGACTGATGGGAAACTGGGATTGTACAAAGTACAGAAAGTAGAGAAAAAGAAAAAGAAATGAGTGAGAATTGTATTGGACTTTGTGTGTGGAAGAGGGCTAAGGATTCATTCTTATTCTGAACTACTTATGGAATATTACAAATGTGCATTTATTAATTGGAAGAGAAGACATTGATAAATTTGAAGAACAAAAAGAGTGAACTAGTGTGAAAAGCAAATTCCATAATATTAGCATATAAATGGAATTGGAAGCCATACATATGGATAAGTTTAAGGGATATGTAAAAATCTCAGCAGAGTTCAACATTAAAGTGAATATTGGAAAGTAATTGAATAAATTATCTAAACAAAAAAACAGGCCACAACAGGGATGAAATTATATTTGTTTTAGTTACTTTTTTATTGATGTAATAAAACACCATGACCAAGAAAACTTCGAAAGGTTTATTTGGAGTTTACAGTTCGAGAAGGATGAGCCCATAACCATCACTTGTGTGTGTGGGTGGGGGGTGGGTGGGGGGGGTGTTAGCAGGCAAGTGTGTTGATTGGAGCTGGAAGATGAGAGCTGAGTACTTAGATCTTAGACCACAAAAGGAAACAGGAAGTAGAGAGACTGAGCTTGAAATGAACTGGAAATGATGACTATTTTTAATCCTTCAAAGTCTGTCCCCAGGGACATACTTCTTTTAACAAGGCCACCTTCTAAGTCTCCTCAAACAGTGCCACTAATTGGGGAACATTCTCATTCAGATTACCACAATACCATACTTTTAAATATTTCATTATTTTATAAATTTCCCATATTTTTACATTGGAAAAGATTGATAAATTATAGGGAGATGTGATTTTAATTCATATGTGGAAGAAATGTTTGACTGTTGAGAGGAGTCCAGAATTAGAATGATTTACTTTAAAATGTGAGTTCCTTGCTTTTAGAAATGTTGATATTAATGTATGTGGTCTGTTAGGACAACATAAAATATATCATAAAAACTTTAGAATATATTTTTATAGCATATTTTAAAATATACTTGTTATATTTTAATAAAATTAATAGCCAAGATTAGAGTTATTAAGAAATTCAGAGTTTATAGTTTCAAGGGCTGTGAGTGGGAGGTGGTTCCAAGGCTAAGTGTAGAATGTCAGACAGGTTAGCAAGCACTCCAGCACTAAGCTGAACCCTAGCTCCAAGGACATCTTTATGTTAAAGGAAAGGTAAATTGACTTCCTGGGATTAGGCAACATGTAATGAAGCAAATCTCTATATAACATATAATGAAATAAAATGTTATATGTATATATTTGAGACAGGGTTTGGCTATGATATCCTGGATGGTCTGGAACTTGTTGTTTAGACCAGGCTGGCCCCAAACTTAGAGATCCACTTGCTCCTGCCTTCTGAGCACAGGCATTAAAGATAAGCGTCTCCACTTCCTGCTAAATGTGTATTATTCTTTGTTTCTAGAATGAGTATGAACAGTTAAATTATGCAAAACAGCTCAAAGAGAGATTGGAAGCTTTTACAAGAGATTTCCTTCCTCACATGAAAGAGGAAGAAGAGGTAAGCAGAGTTTTTGTTGTGATTTATATTCATAATTTAACAGAAAATACTGTTTTGCCTTAGGTTCCTCAGAATAATGCATAAAAAGAAAATGTTCTGTTGATGGAGAGAATCCACTGTTCTTGGGAACAGGAATGAAATACAGCGAGAATCATAAAAAACATAGTTTTATTTTTTTTTTAGAAAGGTTGCTACTTTTTCTGAATGATTGATTTTATTTACATAAGAATACATATTTTTATGTGTGATGGCACTGTGATACATGTTCAGAGTTGTCACTAATTTTTCAGAACCTTTAGAAGATTCTGTAAGACTTTAAATATTTTCTGTATATCAAATTTAAAGAGTTTTTAGTGTTTTTTCATGAGTGAACTTGAGTAATTAAATGATGGCTTTAAATTTATCACTGTTGTGCCTCATGTTTATCAATAAGTATATCATTAAACACACTGCAAAACAATTTCTCTTCTTTCAGTAATAAAGGATGAGTATTCAGTGTAAGGTACAGAGAAACTATCCTATGAGGACTGGATACTTTTGCTTTTTTTTTCTTTTAAAGATTTATTTTTATTTTACATGTATGAGTGTTTTCTCTGTATGTTTGTATGTGCACTATGTGCCAAAGGACAATATCAGATCCCTGGAGTGAAGTTACATATGATTGTGAGTCACAATATGGGTGCCGGAAGCCAAACTCAGAGCAGAGCAGAGCAGTAAGTAGTCTTAACTGCCTCGCTGTCTCTCTAGCCATACCTTGACAAATAAAACAAAACACTTACTGTGCATTTGGTAATTGTTCCCCTTCCACCATGAGTTCTGGGAATTGAGCTCTGGTCATCTGGCTGCAAATACTCTAACCTATTAAAGGCCCACCTTGTTGGCCTTTGGATACTTTTTTTAGTTGCAGATCGTTTATTATCATGATTTGCAATTATGGTTTCACCTTTTAATCAGCTTGATAATAAAATGAAATGCAACCTACTTTCGAAACTGTCCCCAAAACGGGAAACATTGACATAGTGCTCTTTCATTGGTACTTGATGACATCTCATTTAGTTATTTTTTTACATCATAATATGTAGCCAATGATGAAACCAAGGTAAATATAACAATTTTTTTTAAAAATTGAAAGTAATTTTTTTTCTCTTCTCACATAATATATTCTGGTTGCAGTTTACCCGTCCTCTGGGCCCCCTGGGTTCTCCCTACCTCCCCTTCCATCCGGACCCATCCCCTTTCTGTCTCTCATAAAATAAACAGGCTTCTATGGAATAGTAATTAAGTAAATAAAATAAAATGTAATAAGATAAAATAAAAATTAATGCACCAGAATTGGACAAAACAAACAAATAGGAGGAAAAGAACCCAAGAGATGGGAAAAGAATCAGAGACCCACTCAGTTGCACACTCAGGAATCCCATAAGAATACCAAATTGGAAGTCATAATTTCAGAATTCCCATAAAAACACCAAACTGGAAGCCATAATATGTATGCAAGGGACCCAGTAGGGTAAAAGAGAAGAAAAAAAAAGAACCCATAAATTAAAAAAAAATTTTTTTTAAAGGAAGATCCATGACATGAGACAAGGAACCTCCAAAGATACTGTTGAGTTTGTTTTCTGTTGCCTATCTACTGCCGGGTGTATAGTCTACCCTTAAGAGTAATTTACATGTTTCTTCTGATGTCAATCAAAATTATCTTGAAACTGGAAACCACAACAAAGCCTTGGTTCTCCATTTAAAAATTATAATCCTGTATATTGGAGGTTAGTGCTTTTTGCAGAAGAAATATCTGAAAAGTTTCATGGAACTAAAATATCAATTTGAACAAGCATTGTTGGGTAATTCATGCCAACTGAGTTGGGATTGTTAGGGTTCCAGTACATTTGTTATCATACTCATTTAAGGTAAAGGCCCTATTCTGGTAAAATTCAGTTACTCAGTACCTATCAGAAGGCACGATCTTAGTCATTGCTCTATTGCTGTGAAGAGACTGTGACCAAAGCAACTCTTATAAAGGAATACATTTAATTGGGGGTGCCTACAGTTTCAGGGGCTAAGTCCATTTTCAACATGGCAGGGAGCATGCTATCAAGGAGTAGGAAGGTGTGGTGCTATAGAAGTAACTAAGAACTACATCCTGATCTGTAGACAAGTGTGTGTCTACACACACACACACACAGAGTCTGACATGGGCTTTTGAAACCTCAGAGCCCATTCCCAGTGACACACAACAAGACCACACTTCTTAATCCTTCTCAAGTAGTACATCTCCCTGATAACTAAGCCTTCAAATATATGAATCCCACTCAACCACAACAGGTAGTTACTGAGTGAAATGTCTTAACAATAACTAAATGAGTCAGGCAGTGATGGCACATGCATTTAATCCCAGCACCTGGGTGGTAGAGGGAGGTGGATTTCTCTGTGAGTTCAAGGCCAGCCTGGTCTACAGAATGAGTTGCCCAAAAGCCAAAGCTACACAAAGACAAACCCTGTCTCAAAAAAACCAACCAACCAAACAAACAAACAATGAACCAGACAAGCAAAAAACCCTAAATGAGGGTTTAACAGGCTTGGTACGGGAAAACCTTGTTCTTTAAAAGGCCTGCAAAATCAGAGAAAGATACTTTATCCTATGTTCTTTAAAAATTTTCGATAGTTTAGTGGTACTAACTATAATTTTTATCTCTTTGAAATGTATGTTTGTAATATTCAACTTGAGTAAAATAAATTGAAAATCTTGAGTAACAAATTGAAAATTTTGAGTAAAATAAATTGAAAAAACTTTCTATACTTTTTAAATTAGGTTTTTCAGCCCATGCTAATGGAATATTTTACCTATGAAGAGCTTAAAGATATCAAAAAGAAAGTGATTGCACAGCATTGCTCACAAAAGGACACAGCAGAACTCCTCAGAGGTCTCAGCCTGTGGAATCAAGCTGAAGAACGACAGAAATTTTTCAAATATTCTGTGGATGAAAAGTCAGATACAGGTGAGATTCACATATTTTGATAGAACAGTTAGTTCAATGCTGTTGACATTTTGTTATAGACTTTGTATGAGGAATGATTTAAGTGAGGCTTATACTGTGGCCAGTTTAAACCATTTTTATGTAAAAATATAATTGAAAACAGTAGTTTTTATTGTAGAATTTGGTGCTTATAATATACCATCTAGAGATGGGTCACATGTATGTTACTTTTTTTAAAATTCCTTTACTTTTCTTACTTTTTATTTTTTGTGAATTTCACATCATGCACCTGATTTCACTAATCTCCCACCTCCCCCCTCAGACCCACCCTCCACCCTTTTTTCAACCTCTCCCAATTCCCAAAATGTTCAGGGCCTGCTCTCCCAAGTATTGCAGCTGGCTAGGGGCAGGGTCAGCTCTCCTGCTCTTATGCCCCTAGGGCCAGTTCTCCCATGATGCCCAGGTGAGGGATAGGCCAGTTTTCTGCACAGCCCTCAGACATCAACACGTTCCTAGATCAAGATCCAGACCAGGGATGTCCACCTGGTGGTCATGGACCTCTGCTGCTACAGGGTCACGGACCCAGATATGGGCCCTGATGTGGTGTTTGCTAGATTAGGTGCACTTTTGTTTCTGGACATATTGAACTTATGATATAACTCCATTGTGAATTAAAGAAAGGAACATTTATATTTATAATTTTATTTTCATCCTCTGATGTTTATCATTCTCTCAGTTTATCTCCAGTAATGTTCAGAGTAGTGAGTATGAAAGAGAAGCAAAGTAAAGCTTTTCTGTATAGAGTTACTTTGAGAATACATACAAGAAGTACAAATAAAATAGATGCTTACCTCTTCTAATAGACTCTTATTTTCATTTATCTCAATAGCTTTGCTTTTTAAAACATTAAAAGACCATTTGGGGGCTCTGGGAGTTCTATATAAGAGAGGGAAGAGGAGACGGGCGGTGGTGGCGCACGCCTTTAATCCCAGCACTTGGGAGGCAGAGGCAGGCGGATCTTTGTGAGTTCGAGGCCAGCCTGGTCTACAAAGCGAGTCCAGTACAGCCAGAGATATTCAGAGAAACCCTGTCTCGAAAAACCAAAAAAAAAAAAAAGAGAGGGAAGAGGAACAGAGAATCCCGGAGGGGACAAGAACACATGAAATTCAACAGAACCAGCCAACCTGGGCCCCTAGAGGCTTACAGAGACTGAAACACTAACCAAAAAAAAAGAAGAAAAAAGTTTAGACTAGACCTAGCATATACAGATGATAGGCAATTTAGTCTTCATATAGATCCCTTAGTGTGTGTGTGTGTGTGTGTGTGTGTGTGTGTGTGTGTGTGTGCGGGGGGGGGGGTCATCCCAGTCATGGACTCTGTTGCCTGTTAGAGGGACACTTTAACCTAGTTGGGCTGCCATGTCGGGTCCCAAGGTAAGAGGAAGCTCTTAGCCCTCATGTGTCTGAAGAACTGAGGGAATTTGATGTGTGTCCCCTCACCCAAAGAAAAGGATAGGAGGGAAAGGGAGAAGAGAGTAGAAGGATGGGACTGGGAGGGGGCTGTTATGGAGATGTAACTTGAATTAATAAATAAGTGTTAAAAAAAAAACAAAACAGTTTGGTTCCAGACATGGTTGTGCACACTTTTAATCCCAGCATTCTGGAGGCACAGAAGCAGGCAGGTCTCTGAGTTTGAAGCCAGCCTTGTGTACCTAGCAAATTCCAGACCGGGTAGGGCTGCATAAGCAAAAGACAGGCAAACAAAAGAACACAGTTGGTATCCTTACTCTAGCAGCATTTCTTCTGTTTCTAGATTGGTAATGGCAATGTTAGTCCTGTAAAATACCTTACAATTTTTGAAATTGGTATTTATCTAATATTAAAAAAAGTAGTCAGATTCATGTTTAAACAAAAATAATTTTATATGTTGAAGCTGTGATTAAGCTCATAAAGTTTATGAGCTTTACTCTTGAAGTACAGTACAGCTTGTGCCCTGGATACCACGCCAGAACCTGTTATGTCTTGTTTAATTGTAACTATAAGATGCGTTTTAAAAGCATCACACGCATTTAATTTTCCCTGTCCTTCAAAGCAAATTATAGTTGCACTATGTTTGAAATATTTGGCATTTTAAAAGTGGCAGTTTAAAGCAGTTTGATCATAGTGTTTCTATATTTAAGATTCTTTTTTTTAATAATTTATTTATTGTTTCTTCAAGTTACATCTCAATCACAATCCCCTCCCTACTCCCCCCTCCAGTCCCACCCTTCCACTCTCCTCCCCCTCAACCCCCCATCCTCACCACAACATGCGTTTTAAAAACATCAAACGGTTTTTCGTTTTCCCCCCAACAGCTCTCCCTTTCAGCCCAAAAAATGGTTCTTTTTCTTATAACTATAAATACAATACAAAACAACAGAAATAAATAGGCCACAATTATAAGAGTTATATGGCTTAGCATACATTCCCAATGTCCAGTCCATATGTATTTGGCACCTGACTTTAACATTCTACTATCTAACCATCTCCATGTGTTTAAAGTTCTGTATCTAACTCAGCTTTCATACTAACTTGCCTCATAATTTTAAAAATATCTTCTTAGATCCAGAACACCCTCTTGATTCCTAAACAACTCAAAATTTAACTATGAGACTCTAGCTATCTATTCTTCAACCACCTCAGAGACCTGAGAGGGATAAATATATCTGATTATATAGGAAGTGCAGGGCCTGCAGCTTCCAAAACTAAAAAATGACATACCAGTGGCTGCCTGGACAGTTCCCATTTTCTCTCCATACATTACAGCATCAATCTTCAGCCATTTGGCTCCATTTCTCTGACAGACATTGATATTTAAGATTCTTTGTGAAGACAAACCAGATATACAAGATACTCAAATTTTTACTTGTACTTGAGAGATAACTCACTTTATCGTAACACCCTGTGATCTATGTTCTTTTTTTTTTTTCAGAAAAATGCTAACAAATTATGAGATCATAGAGGCTGCAACTTTCTACAATACTTAACAATAAAAGATTTCTTACAGTGGACCAGGAAGATTCATGTTTACTGAGTTAACACATAGTTTCAATAGGTTAAGGCATCACAGATTAAAGAAATCAGATTCCGTAGACCTTTTACATGAAATGTCAAATTCGAAGAGGGAACACAAGGAAGGAAGTAACAGGAGCCTTAATGTATGAATAGAGAATGTGAGCATGTGTGCCATTAATAATGCCTTGTAGATCGCATAATCTGGCTGAGTATACGCTTGCTGATTTAAAGCAGTGTAACCTGTTTGGTTCCTTTTTTAAATGATGCTACTTATGCTACAAAGTGAGTATTGTTTTTTCTATGACGCCTTTGTAAGAGGAAGTCAATTCTGTGTTCATTATTGTAGCTCCCACTGATGAAGTATGATCTTGGGCCATGATAGTTTAACCCTACACGTTCTTAACAAGTTCAACATCCCCATGTTACCTCTCCTACATCTTATTTCCTTTTCGTGTGTTGCAAACAACAGGAAGGAATTAACTTCAGGCACTGACTTTTACTTGTGATTGCAATTTCTTACTGCATTTGCTCATGTAGCCTTACTGTTGAAGGTTTTTCTTTTTTATTTCAGAAACGGAAGTGTCAGAACACTCCACAGGTATAACCCATCTTCCTCCGGAGGTAATGCTGTCCATTTTCAGTTACCTTAATCCTCAAGAATTGTGTCGATGCAGCCAAGTCAGCACTAAGTGGTCTCAGCTGGCAAAAACAGGATCTTTGTGGAAACATCTTTACCCTGTTCATTGGGCAAGAGGTAGGTGAATGGGACTTCCAATTTGTTTTTTTAAAAAAAAAAAATGTCAGTCTGCCTTTCTAGGCAAATACAGCCATTACATTAATACATGTAATGCCAGGGAAGGGTAAAGACCAAAAATAAATTTTATAGTTGATGTAGTTTTAGTGTACAGTTTAAGAGCTAGCAATGGTGAAGTATTTGTGTATAAATTATTAATGGCTAGTATTTCCTTTAGAATAATTAGGAAAAATATGTCAGGGATCAGCATTTTATGACTGGTAAAATGCTGATAATTGTCGAAGGTAAAAAATGGGTACACAGAGATTCATTGTACTATTATCTTTGTACTTATGACTACAGTCAGAATTTTTCATAGTAAAAATTTAAAATAAATGTAATTGACTTTTAGAACTGTTAAATAATTAGATTGAGTATTTTAAACATTGAATCAGTTCTGTAAAATGTAAAGATGATATACATACAATTCTCCTTTCGTCATCATGTATTAAAGTAAGCCACTCTGGTTTTGTTTTTAACATGGCCTTTTATAATGATGGCTAATGTATTGTTCTTTAAATTACATTAATTTCATTGTGTTACGTTACTTTCACATATGAGAAACTTCTCATGAGTATGGACTATAGTCATGAACTATTTACAGCTATTGTGCACTACATTGTGTCATTGAATTAAAACAGTTTTTTAAGTATCAGCTTCAAAACTCATATTAGTTATTATATTTTACCCTTATATGGTATTTTGCAATGGAAAAATGTATTTCTTAAGAAAATTTTGACTGATGTAAATTATGAGTCTTATTTAAAAACAGTTTATTTGGAAAAATGTGTAGCTTTTTTTTTTTTTTTTCCTTGAAGACAGGTTCCTCCTCTGTACCCTGCCTGGAGCTCACAGAGATCCCCTTGCCTCCTCCTCTGCCAGCACTGTGCTTTGAAAAGCATTCTCATTCTGTTTCCTGTGCTTTCCTCCTAATCTCTGTCCTCCTGCATCAGACCCCTTCATGCTGAAACAAGAGGCACCTGCTTAGGCAGTTTTAAAATAAGCTGTTCTTAAATGTTTAGTGTTTTTGAAGTGATCAGAATTGTTAGTTTTGTATGGATTAGTTTTTCATATTGTAGGATGTTAAAATTTGAGGAAAAAGTCAGTAAGGCACATGAATGAGTCAGATTTTTCTTGTTTAGCTGTTTTTAATTAAGAACTAAGACAAACCCAAATGAAGGTATGAATACTGTCAAAGGTGATAATGCTGTGTTGATTTCATGCAGCCACTTCATCTTAAATATGCTATTTCACTGTTTTCTGTTTCTAACGTAATAGATCAAACCTTTGGTTAAAAATTTGTTTATTGCATTTATTTTTGTCCCTGTCAGGGATATTTGACGTATGTGGAGACATCTTTGCTTGTCATGGTTTTGGTATCATCATCTAGTGTGGTGGTTTTCATCCTGTGGGTCATGACCCTCTGGGGGTCACATATCAGATATCCTGCATATAAGATATTTATATTATGATTCATAACAGTAGCAAAATTACAGTTACAAAGTAGCAACAAAAATAATCTTAGGGTTAGGAGTCACCACAACATGAGGAACTGTATTCCTGTATTTCATGTTTATTTTCATCCTTAAAAAGGTTGAGAACCACTGGTTTGGTGGGTAGAGGCCTAGGCTGCTGCTAAGCACCTTGTAATCCATAGGTCAGCAACTTATGTCAGAGACTACCCAGCCTTAGATGTCAGTGATATCTAGATTGGGAAATCTTATGGGAGATATAATCTTGATAATTTAATTAGTTGATTGTTATTTTCTCTATCTTTGTGAACATATACATACACGTGCTTTAATTGTCAGAGCTTGCATTTATGGTTTTACTTACCTCAGTGTGTCCTTTTGTGCATTGCTGACCGGTCACTAGAGAGTAACTAGCTGTCATCAGAAGGGGGCTATTACTGGATCCAAAGTGAAGTCACAGTAGGGAATAGGGAAGAAAAGATTAGGTCAGTTCCAGTGATTTTTAAAATTTCATCTATAGATACTGATAATTATTTTCTTAGAAATTAGGTTACGATCATTAGGCTTATTATTATTATTATTATTATTTTTTTATAAAGGGAAACATTGAAAACGTTTCCTCAGAGAAGAGATACATGGCAGGTACACAGCAGACTGTGTAAGCTTTTGAAGTTCTTTTTCTTTAGTTTTAGAGAAAGATTACTCTGGTAAATATTTACTATTGGTTAGTAATTAGTACTATTAATTGAACTCACATAGTCATAGTTCTTTTGTGTGTTTTAAATTGAATCCTTTGCAGTTTTTTAAAATCACCAATATTTCTAAAAAACAGCTATTGCCTGAAGTTCAATGTGAATCGGAGATTCCTTTTTGTAATGAACTTATATCTAATTTAACTTTGTTCCTCTCTTTTATTCATTGTGTAGGTGATTGGTATAGTGGTCCTGCCACTGAACTTGATACTGAACCTGATGAGGAATGGGTGAGAAATAGGAAAGATGAAAGTCGTGCTTTTCAGGAATGGGATGAAGATGCCGATATAGATGAATCTGGTATTTCATGCTTGGAATAAAAATTATTACATAATGTTTAAATAATTGACATTCTAGTTAATAATTATTAAGCTTTAAGATTCATGTATTTCATATTTTCTAAAGACTTTAAAAGCCTACTTCTCTGAAAAATTTGAAGGAATAATATATAAATTTAGAATGTTAGAAGTATTTTTTAAAAGGGTGGTTTCTCTTGTGTTTTTGTTAAAACAAAACATTAAAATAACAAAATCAGAAAATGATGGGTATTGTGTGGAAATAAACTATCTTCATTATAACACTTTACAGCTTATAATATGTGTTTTAGGGATATTTTGGTTAATAATTCATCAGCATTTATTGAATCATCTGAGGTTGAGAGACTGGAGATAGGATGATGTCTTGTGTATTTGTAAAGTCATGTCACTGGTCTCGAGGTTGTTACAGAGTTAAGAGGTAATGTGTGTAAGAGACTTCGGGTGGGTGTAGCTTAGGGTACAGCACTAGTATAATGTGTTAAGCCCTGGTTTTAGTTTCCAGCTCTTTACAAAAATATACAGGAAGATAATTGTGTTACACAGTTTTGGGTGTGTTCCTGCATTAAGTACTGTATGAGGGAGAGTTTGAGAGTAGATAAAACTTTATCCCTACTGTTAAATAAATAGAAGGGAGAATTTAGGATACATAATTTCTTTGCTAAAGGTATATAATGAGAATTGCTGTAATAGAGATGCACAGATGATATTTGGGAGTATTGAGAAGGAAGACAAATTCTGTCTTAGATACTGCTTTAGATAATTTCTAGAAGATCATAAAGTAGTGAAAAGTTTATAGATGAGAAATTTTAAGCTTCTGTTAATAAAGCTAAAATAAGCTGTTCTGGTGGAAAATGTGTGTGTAGAAAATAAGAAATACAATCATTACTTTAGCAGCTGAAGTGTTTCAGATTTTTATGAGTTGATGAGGCACATTTTGATATAGTGTCAAGAGTTTGGAAATTTCTTTAATAAGGCAGAGATTATTTCATTTAGCTTCAATCGTATGCATATCTGTGGCAGGCAGTAGAACATGTTCTGTAGATTTTATAGTAAACAAAGCAAGGTCACAGAGGAAATGAAATAAGAATAAAAATGTAGTGGAATAAATAAGGTTTGCTGAAGTGATTTTTAGTGATACACATATTGTCCAAGTAAAGGAGGAATTTAAGGTATTTATAAAAATACTTGAAATCAGTAAAATATTCAGTAATTACTCTTTTCATATAGCCACTATACTCAATTTTTTTTTTAAATAAATCTTTGATATTAAGCTGTTTTATGTTTCAGTACATTCGGGTTAGGAGTTTAGGTAAGTATAGTAAATATAGGATTGTGAAAAGTGATAAAAATTTTAGGCCTACTTATAGTGTGTTTTTCTTTTTATAAAGATGGAATCGTAGGAAATTTTGTTTTCTTTAATATGGGGGCTTGAACTCAGGCCTTCACTTATCCTGTAAAAAACTATAGGGCTGGAGAGATGGCTCAGTGGTTAAGAGCACTGGCTGCTCTTCCAAAGGACCTGGGTTCAAATCCCAGTACTCACATGGCAGCTCACAGCTGTCTATAATTGCTGGGCATGGTGGCATAAACCTGTAATCCCAGCGCTCGGGTAACAGAGGCAGGGGGATCTCTGTGAGTTCAAGGCTAGCCTGGCCTACAAAGAAAGTCCAAGACAGCCAGAGCTACACAGAGAAATGCTGTCTTGAGAAACCAAAAACAACAGTAAAAAAACTATATATTATTCATTTCTTCTCTTAAATAATTTTTACAGTTCTTTCACTATTCAGAACTTTTTCTTGTTGCCTGAAAGTGAATTGTTTGCAAAATGGAGTTCGAGGACAGTATAGAGTATTTCATATTTACAATTTTGATGCATTCTTTTGAGTGGCCTACTTGTAGTTCGTTTATCTAGTTCTTAGATGTTTGAATTCATTTTACAGAAGAATCTGCAGAGGAATCGATTGCTATCAGCATTGCACAAATGGAAAAACGTTTACTCCATGGCTTAATTCATAATGTTCTGCCATATGTTGGTACCTCTGTAAAAACTTTAGTGCTGGCATACAGCTCTGCAGTCTCCAGCAAAATGGTATGTACAGTTGAGTACTAGCTTGAGTGTTAAGAAAAACATTGATGTTTATTTAAGAGGGAAAGAATAGAGTGTTTTCCCATGGATGGTTGTACACTACTTGCTTTCATATAATTACATTTCTTAGACTATTCGTTGTAGCATAGAGATCTTTCCTGTGTTATATATAGATAAAGGAACTAGAACTAGGCAAGTAAACATTTACTTGAATTTATAGATGTAAAATTTTAACTCTTAGTTCTATATAGTTGATTATAACATGTAAGGCATGGCAAGATGGACAAGTTAGATGAACCAGTTTTATAAAACTATGACTTCCTATATACGATCTCCTTGAGTAATCCTTAAAAAGGTTAATTTTTCAAGAATCTTTAAGAAGATTCCTAGAAATTTGAGCCCAGGGAGGGTCTGGAGAAGGTAAATGACTCATTTGGTAAAGTGCCTTTTTTGCAAGCATGAGGACCTGAGTTTGGATCCCCAGCATGTACACATATGTGTATAATGACATGTGTCTGTAACCATAGTGCAGGGAACCAGGGGAAATGGGTGTAGAGACAGACAGATATCTGGTACTCATTGGACAACTACACTAGCAGAACCTATGGGCTTAGAGTTCATTGAGAGATTGTGTCTCAGAAAGTTAGATGGAGGAAGACACTCTGGATTGACTTCTGACCTCCATATACACCACACCAAAAACAAATTTGAGCACAGAGTGTAACTATCTTAATGCAATGAGTAAATTTTTTCTTTCAATATACATATACACTTAGGAAAAACCACTGGGTTATATTTAGCATTGTCTGTTGCTGATCTAACTAAAGTTCCCACAGGTTCTTACAGCGACTTTCTTTTCCTTCTTAGGTTAGGCAGATTTTAGAGCTTTGTCCTAATCTGGAACATCTGGATCTTACCCAGACTGACATTTCCGATTCAGCATTTGACAGGTTATTTATTTTTAAATATTTAAATATAATAAATTCTGACTATGAATCAGCAAAACTATTCTCTATTTTCTTGTTTACATAATCGCTGTTTACTCATAATATTCTATATTCCTACTAAATCAATGCCATATATGACCATAATTTGATAGAAACCTCCCAAGTTTTTGCCTCATGTTCACATACGGCAGCTGATCCGGAGCATTGATACTGCCATCTGTATGTCTCAGCTAGGCTTATGAACTTGCTTTTTAACTGTCTAGATCAGTTTTACCTGTTTTCAAGGTTTTATGCCAATTTTTAAGTGCATTTTGGTGAAGTTCCCTTTTAATTCATATTTTTTTCTGATTTAGTACCAGTTTGTTCAAGCTATGCAAATGATTCTTCCTTGGAGACCACTGTTTCTTCTTATTTTAGCTCCCTGTTCTTCCAAATTCTGATACATTCTATTTCAGAGGGGGAGAGGTTCTTCTATCCATTTCTAGAGTCTGTTTCTTCAGTATCTTTATTATGCAGTAGTTACTCTCTTTCATGTGTGTGTTGCCTCTCATCTAACTGCTTGCTTTTAGAACAGGAAACTGAAGTTTCTCCTATCCATTTCTTTCTCCCATCTTGTCCTCTAATAGGTTAGCAATAGTATTTGTTAATTAATTACTTGTCTTAGTATCTTTTCTATCCCTAGTACTTAAAACTATTCCCTGATGATAGAAATTCCAGAAATGTTTAAGTGATGATTTTGTATTTAAAATAATTCTAATGCTCAGCTGTGTACATATAGTTTAATGCTTTTGAGGAATTTAATAGTCTTGCTCCCACTTGTAGTTGGTCTTGGCTTGGTTGCTGCCAGAGTCTTCGGCACCTTGATCTGTCTGGATGTGAAAAAATCACAGACATAGCTCTAGAGAAGATTTCTAGAGCTCTTGGAGTTCTGACATCTCATCAGAGTGGCCTTTTGAAAAGTGCAGGCAAGGCTACTTCAACTCCATGGACAAATAAAGACATTACTGTGCAGTCCACCAAGCAGTATGCCTGTTTGTACAATTTAACTGACAAAGGCATTGGTGAAGAAACAGACAACGAGCACACTTGGACTAAACCTTTGTCTTCTGAAAGTTTCACTTCTCCTTACGTGTGGATGCTGGATGCTGAAGATTTGGCTGATATTGAAGATGCTGTAGAATGGAGACACAGAAACGTTGAAAGTCTCTGTGTGATGGAAACAGCCTCCAACTTTGGTTGTTCCTCCTCTGGTTGTTACAGTAAGGACGTTGTGGGATTAAGGACTAGTGTCTGTTGGCAACAGCATTGTGCTTCTCCAGCCTTTGCATATTGTGGCCATTCATTCTGTTGCACAGGGACAGCTCTAAGAACTATGTCTACACTCCCAGAGACATCTGCAATGTGTAAAAAAGCATTAAGGACTACATTGCCCAGGGGAAAAGACTTAATTTATTTTGGGAGTGAAAAGTCTGACCAAGAGACTGGACGAGTACTTTTGTTCCTCAGTCTGTCTGGATGTTATCAGATTACAGACCATGGTCTCAGGTGAGTGATCAGCTCTAGTTATTAAGAAATGGACATACTGTTATTTTCAGATGAACTGTTGCATTTTTGATCTAAGTTTTTCGACTTAATTTATTTAAAATAGAAAGTTAATCAAAGTTAAGAATATTGGAGCAGTAGTACTTCTGATACCAACATGAACTAAAATGTTAGTTCAAATACATTGTGAAATATAGAGGAATATACTGTTTAACTGCTTAGTAATTGCCCACATTACATTTTTATAGTGCATTTTGGTGGGTGGATGTATAGGTTATATTCTCAAGGACATGTTACAGAAGTAAATTTTATATTGAGGACTTTGGAAACCATGTCTGTTGTAATTTGGTGGGATTTCTATAGCTGTGTAGTACCTGAAACCCAAATTACTGTTGATCTGTATCTACTCATTGCTGCTGTTGTTGTTGAGACAGTCTCACTAAGTAACCTTGGCTGACCTGGAACTTGTCATGTAGACCAGTCTGGCTTTGAACTCACAGAAATCCACCGAACTGCCTCCAAAGTGCTGAGATTAGAGGTGCACTTATACTCTTTGAGCCAAGGTCTCACTCTCCCATGTTGCCCTCATACTTGATGCAATCCTACTTCCCAGTACCCACATAGAAGCTCATAGGAACTTGCAAAGTAACTCCAGTTCTAGGTGACACAGTGCTGTGTGCTATCCACTGTAGGTACCAGGTTTAAAGTTGGTGCATACATACATGCAGGTACACCACATCCAGTTCTGCACTGTTAGAGATCAAACCTACAGCTTTGTACATGCTAGGCAAGAACTCTACAACTCAACTGCGTGACATCCCAGCCCTATAAGCACAGTCTTCAGCATAGTATACTAATTATTGCCCCAAACTCCCTTTTTGTAGTGGAGAGAAAAGTGGGGGTAAAGTGTTCAGTATCATCTCCCCAGCAGTCCGGTTTTCCTTATGCTGTGGGACCTGCTTAGAACTATTAGGTTATGAAAACTCTTTGTTTTTAGATTGATTTTTAATTATGTGTGTAGGTGTATGTTTCTGCAGTTGCATATCCTCTGGACAGTGACTTGTGAACTCCCTGATGTATAGGTGCTGGGAACAGAACTTGGGTCCACTGGAAGAGCGGTTATTACTCTTAATCTCTGAGTCATCTCTTCAGGCCCAGGTGTACAGTGTTAGAGACATACACGTATGTACATGATTAAAAATAAGCTGAAATAGTCAAATACAGGCTACTGTACATGGAATTGCTTTCTTACTATCATTTTTCAACTGAATTTTCTATACATTGCTAGTATATAGAAAATAATTTGGTTTTGAGATAGGGATTTACCATGTAGGCTTCCCTCAAACTCTGTTCCAGCTTCCTAAATACTGTGGTTATAAGTGTTTGCCCCCAGGAGGGGCAAATGGTTAGAAATGATTTTTGTGTGCTGGTTTGTTTATTCCTCTGTTTTGTTGAACTTGTTAGCTCTATGTTTTGTGTGATTTTTTTTTTTTTTGACCCTTTTTCCTCATGTTGCTGAGTTAACCAAGGACCTTGGACATACTAGAGAAGTGCTCTTCAGTTGAGCTATAACCCTAAGCCTGTGTGTGGATTCTTAAAGGTTTTCTATGTGTATCATCCTTTATAAACATCATATTGATTATAACTTTCTTGTTTGAATGCCTTTGCTTTGTTTTGCTTACCCAATTGTTCTGACTAAACTTACAATACTTTAACATAAGTAGAAATGACACTGCTATTTCAGTGATTGTAGCTTTGTAATAAGTTTAGAAATAGACATTTGTCTTCCAACTTGTGTTATTTAAGATTGGCTCCTGGGAGTCTCTTGATACTAAGTATGAATTTAAAGGTAGCTACCTCATTGATTCACAAAAGCTGCTCCCAGAGCTCCCAGTAAGGCAGCGCTAAAGAAGTGTGTGTTTTTTTTTTTTTTTTTAATCCTCCACAGTTATTTACCGCTCGTGTGATGTTGGGAAAGGGCCTTGTGAATCCTGAGTTGAATCTTTTAAGTGTGGTGAACTTACTGAGTCTAGTTTTATGAGCTCAGTGAGTCTTCTGAGCTTCTCCCTCTAGGAGAGAATGTTTGAATTTAGGAGAAATAGTATGCAATACCCCCTTCCTTGAACTCTGATTTATCTTATACCAAGATCCCTGATGTTCTCTGAGCTTTGGAGGGGCTGATAAAGAAATTAATCATTTTCCTCCATTTATGGCTGAGCATTCATTATACTACCTGCTACATCAGCAGCTGTCACTTAATCTCAGCATCCTGTAAATTCTGAGTCTCTGAAAAAACTCCATAATAAAGTTTTTCTCAGCCGGGCATGGTGGCACATACTTTCAATCCTACATGGGAGGCAGAGGCAGGCAGATAGATATCTATGAGTTCAAGGCCAGCCTGGTTTACAGAGTGAGTTCCAGGACAGTCAGGGCTACCCAGGGAAACCACTAGGGCAGTGTGTCCCACTAACAAGTAACAAAGTCCATGTTCTTGTTCTTCCGGTCTGTTGGTTGTGAGATAGTTATCCTGAACTAAATGGCTAAAATCCAGTTATAAGAGAATATATGTCATGTGCATCTTTCTTGGTCTGGGTTAGCTCACTCACGATTGGCTTTTCTAGTTCCATCCATTTGGCAACAAATGGTATGATTTCCTTGTTTCTGATAGCTGAGTAGTATTCCACTGTGTAAATGTACCATAGTTTTTATTTTTTATCCATTCTTCAGTTGAGGGACATCTGGGTTGTTTCCAGTTTCTAGCTATTACAAATAAAGCTGTACTGAGGAGATGTCCTTGTGGTTTGGTGAGGAATCTTCTTGATGTATGCCCAGGAGTGATATGGCTGGGTCTTGAGGTAGAGCTATCCCAAGTTCTCTAAGATATCGCCAGACTGATTTCCATAGTGGTTGTACAAGTTGCACTCCCACCAGCAATGGAGGAGTGTTCCCCTTTCTCCACAGCCTCACCAACATGTGCTGTCATTTGAATTTTTGATCTTAACCATTCTGACCAGTGTGAGATGGAATCGCAAATCAATCCTGTACAGTAAAAAACATCTGGAGGTATCACCAGCCCTGACTTCAAGCTATACTACAGAGCAATAATAATAAAAACATCATGGTACTGGTATAGAAACAGATCAGTTGATCAGTGGAATCAAATTGAAGACCCAGAAATAAACCCACACACCTATGGTCACTTAATTTTTGACAAAGAAGCCAAAACTGTACAATGGAAAAAGGAAAGCATCTTCAACAAATGGTGCTCGTCTAACTGGATGTTGACATATAAAAGAATGCAAATAGACCCATACTTATCACTTTGCACAAAACTTAAGTTCAAGTGGATCAAAGACCTTAATATAAAACTGGACACACTAAATCTAATAGAGAAAGTGGGGAAAAGCTTCGAACTCATTGGCACAGGTGACAACTACCTGAACAGAACATCAATAGCTCAGCCTCTAAGACTGACATGTCTTTTAAAAGCAACTGCAGAGATGCTGTATTTCAGAGTGTGGTTTCTAAGAGCAGCTCTAGGATCAAGTTCTGAGCTTTTGATCTCAGAAACCTATGTGACACTTGAGTCTTGGAAGAGGGTCAGTCTCTGAGACAGACTTGGTTGCAGATGGGCCAAAAAACTGGTGTCTGGGCTAGAGATGGCTCAGTGATGAAAAGCACTTGCTGCTTTTGAGTTCAGTGCCCATCTGCCTGTATAATGACTCACATTTATGCATAACTTCAGTTCTAGGGGATCTGATGCCGTCTTCAGGCCTCCACAGGTACCAGACATTCACATTGTCTATAGACATATACCCAGGCAAAACACTCATTACGTATAAAATAAAATTAAAAAATAAAACCAAGACTAATGTCAATGACTGAAGTACCTGTAAGCACCATGGGTCCCAGAGCCTAGGTTTTAGTTTCCACAGGAAACATGGTGTCATCTGGGAATAGAAATATTACCTTAAGATGACCAAGGCACTCTCTTCTCTGGAGGAAGGGTACTACTGCGCTTCAGATATGGAGCATAGTCATGATGACTCCTTGGGGATTTGGAATCATGAGCCACCAGCAGGGATGACTGATCACAAAGCCTTAGGGATGAAAGGATGCCATGACTACTTCTCTGTAGAGCAAGGCATGTTCCAGCAGTTATTTTTGGTTCTAAAACGACATAATGCAGTTGCTGCATGGGTTAGAGAATTGACTCCCTCTGTGACATATCACACTTTTTCTGCTGTGTTAAATACTTGTGAGGGACTGTGAGTGTTCAAGGTGATGCGGCTGCTGGAGCTCCTTACTTTCCTTCTACCTATAAGAAGTCTATCCAGGTTGGGGACTGGGCTGTGGAGTGAGATGCTTTCTTTCACTCTATGAGGCCACTCTGGGTTCTGGACTCTACAAATTTTCTGGAATACTGGTTCTTCTCCTTGTGTTGGTTTCATCAAAAATTGTAGTTTTTATTGTCTTGGCTGTCTTTTGGGGAGGGACCAATTGTTAGGGCCATTTATTTGGCTATCTTGTCGACATCTCCTCTAATACTCTTGAAGTCATTGTTTACTAATTCTACCATCCTTATCATTTATTGCTGTGTTTCTATTGACTGATACATTTTTTTTTCTCTCCCAAAATTTTAAAAATATTTAATAGTTTTTGGTTGGGCACTAGATAATTTGAATTATATTGTTGAATTCGGAATTTGTTTTATTCTTTAGTAATTAGCCCATTTGAATCACTATTGTTTGTATCAGTTCTGTAACTTGTACATGCTTCCATGGCTTTTCTTTCTTTTTTCTTTTGCATACTTTAATAATTATTTAAATGCTCCTTTCCCTGGTTGAGGGCAGAATTTGTTTATTACTCATTTGTCTTTTTGTTATTTGGGCCTGTGTCTGGCATGTGTGAGAAGACATAGATGAGAGATCTTTTTAAAACATTTTCTTTCTGTGTGTTACTACACCTCTTAGCCTTTCATTCAGTCATACTATGTTTGGCTAAAGCCAATTTTATAACATTTGATATCCCTTTACTTTTTCTTATTCTCATCCTTGCCCCCAAAAGATACACACACACGGACACACAAATACACACACACAGAAGAAGCCACTCATATTTGTATGTATGCATACATACTTCTACTTTAGCCTTAAACAGCTGTTTTCTCATTTTCTATGGTACCGTGCTTCTTTTGTCTTTAATAGTTGTATTTTCTCCTTGTAACAGTACTACTGGCTAAATTCTGTTCATCATTTCTCTCATAATATATGGCATTATGCCATTATGAGAAACTTTTTCTGACCTCTCAAGACCCATCTATGTGTTCCCAGAAGAGTATTCATCATATGGTATTATAATTGCTTGTTTGTATTCATAGTGTTTGTTTTTCCACTAAGGGCTAATGAAGCCAGTGTGTACAAATGACCAGTTTAGGTATATTTGTAACATTTTACATTCATTAAGTTTGTTTTACATTCAGACACCGTTTGACCTTTATCTTTAAAACCTAGATGTCCCTCAACCGAGAAATGGATAAAAAAAAAAATGGTGGTACATCTACACAATGGAATACTACTCAGCCATTAGAAACAACGAAATCATGCAATTTGCAGCCAAATGGATGGAGTTAGAGAAGCTCATCCTGAGTGAGCTAACCCAGACTCAGAAGGATGAACATGGCATCTATTCACTTATAATTGGATTTTAGCCATATAGTACAGGATAACTATACTATAACCAATGCACCAAAGGGAACAGGAACATAGACTTTGTTATGTGTCAATGAGACACTGTGCCCTAGTGGTGCTGCCTTGTAAGCCCCCAGTGTATGAGGAGGCTCTTGGCCCTCATATGACTGCTGAACTGGAATGGGGGACTGATATGTGGGGACAATCCACTCCGGAGGAGTGGGATGGGAGAGATAGGGGGTAGAGGGTGGGACTGGGAGGGGTGGAAAGAAGGTACTGTGATGGAGATGTAACCTGAAGTAATACATAAACATAAAAAAAGAAAGGTACATATTTTTTTTTATTGTGAACTGCTCAAGTTCATAGACTTAATGAATTAGTGAATTTTAAGTATTTTCTTTCTTTAAAGATTTTCCTTGAGCTAGTAAATATCAGCACTTGGGCAAAAGAATTTTGAGTTTCAGACCATTCTTGGCCACATTAGTTCAAGATCAGCTTGAACTATATGGTAAGACCCTGTCTAAAAAGAAATTACCTCGTTTCTGTCAAACCACATAGATTCTAACCTACTACCATTATTAAACTGAGGTCTATAGAGATGGCAGAATTTAGGGGAAAAAATCTTTTAAAATTAGAATATAAGATAAAGTAGATTTAAAACATGCCCTTTCCAAAAATCTTTGTCATTCAGTATCCTCTCTGATTATCAATAATTGTCACAGTCCTGGCCAGGTGTGACAACATATGCCTGTAATCACAGCTCTTAGGAAGTAGTAGACAGAGAATTGCTGTTCACTGTCAACCTATTTGCACAGTGACTTCAAGGCTAGTCAGTAGTGTCTGGCAAGAATGTCTCAAAAAACAACAAAAATTCATAGTTCTTTCTTATTTCCATAGTAGTTTCATTGATTCCTAATTTACTACAATTGCATTAATCTTAAAACTAAATTTGGTATATTAGTTTCTTAATTTATCTCTTCTGTATCCAGTTATCCCATTTTTTTTTGATGTTTTACTATTCCTTTAATTGTCATTATATAGAAACTTGATATTCTCAATTTTATTCTTGATATATTTTAATCTCTACTGTGGTTTTTGGACATGAATGTGATACGAGATTTTCTTTTTAAAATTTATATACTGTTAAATTTACCATCACTTACCGTCTTTTAATATATTTTCAGCATCCTCAAAATAAAAACCCTGTACTTGTTAGCAGTTACTCCAATTCCTCCTTGTCTTCAGTTGCTTGTTACCAGTTAATCTGTCAACCACCTGTATAGGCTTACCCTCAGATAAGCTGCAGTATTTAAGGTTTGCTTTTTTTTTCATGCAGCATTATGGTGTTTAAATTTTACGCATATCACAACAAGTCTGTACTTCATAGCTATATAACATTTAATTGTATGAATATACCACTTTTTTTTTAATCCATTCATCAGTGGACATTTGGAGTGTTTTGCTTTTTGTCTGTTATGAATAGTGCTGCTGTGGACATTTATATACTAGTTTTGGTATAAGCCTGTCTTCATTTCTCTTGTGTGTGAACCCAGGGGAGGAATTACTAGGTTGTTGTGGGCACAGAGGTCCTTTTCTCACAGAGAAGCACTAAGAGAGCCAGAAATGTTAATCATACAGTGATTCAAAGGAAGGGATAAAAATCAAACACTTGGCATTCCATCCAGAAAGCTGAGAGTGGATTTTGTTAAAGACCTGGTGACCTTTTTGCTGTGTGTGGAGGCAGACCTCACCCACCTTTTGTTATAGAGGCAGACCTCCCTCAAATTCTTCAGCATGATTATTCCAGACTCTTCCCTCCCTAGACCCTTACCCATGCTTGGGGGAAATGACACATGTGCTTATGACCTGCTGGTCTGCATGCTCTATCAGAGCACAGAGCTATGCTCTATATCTCTATCAGAGACCACATTAGATTCTAGGTCTTTTAGCTATAGAACCCACCCTCATGACCACATGTACTTTGTAAAAGAGTTTCTATGTAGTCACACCTTAAATTTTATTGTATATCTAGAATTTGATTGTTGCTTAGAAACTTTTTCTGAAATTGTACTGTTTTAAATACACTGACAATGAACTGCCTGGCATTAGACTCCCCAACATCTGATCCAGGTTATGAAGTCAGTCTGCACTAGGTTTTCATTCTTATTTCTCTGTGTGGTCCAGTTTACTGTCCTGTTGGAAACTGGAGGGACCTCCTTACTAGGTTATGGGAGGAATTCCACAATTGATAATTAGGTGTCAGACTTGAGTAATTTTTTCATAATTTTTATTCTCTAAAACAGTTTAGTGGGAGAATGAATAGTACAACTGTAGGTCTCAGTCTTTCTTTGTATGAGAATTGAGTTACCATAATGTTCTTATAAAGAAAAGTATCATATGCTTCTGTATTAGAGTCTTTAGGAAAAATGTAGAACATCTTTTGAGTCAGATTATATTTCTGCTAAGGATGAGTCAGTTGTAAGTGTTTTTTAAAAATGCTTAACTTTTCTTATTACCGAGTTGAGGATGTAAAATACTAGTGGGCCATAGCAATATTAAAATTTCAAAGGTTAATATTTCCTGACTGTCACATTATTTCTTTTGCAGGGTGTTAACTCTGGGAGGAGGGCTGCCTTACTTGGAGCACCTTAACCTCTCTGGCTGTCTTACTGTAACTGGTGCAGGGCTTCAGGATTTGGTCTCAGCATGTCCTTCCCTAAATGATGAATACTTTTACTACTGTGACAACATTAACGGTAATGCCTTTTAACAGTGAGATACTTTTAAAAATTCATTTAAAATTTTTTGGCAGTTCTAAGAAGTTTCATAGTTTTTATTTGCTTTCTAGATTTCTAATTGTACAAATTGTCTTACTTTCAGGTTTAGTCCTTTAAATTTAATAAAATTAAAATGATTTGGTTTTTTAATTTAATAAAATCAAAATACCACACACTTTTACTTACTTCTTGAAGGTAAGTTTCTTTCTTATCCATTCTACCAGATTATTAGGCATGTAAGAGTTTAAATCATGTCAAAATGACAAGTTTTTATAGAAATACTAAGATTATTCTAAGATTTTGAGAATTCCACTGTAGTATTCTAGCAATTACCCATTAACATCTTAAAATTATTGATTTTCTAGATATAGGCTCATTTTTTCCTCACAGCATTACTGTATCTAGTGTGGATAAGGAAGACTTTGGAAACATGAAGTCTGCTTTATGTTAATCTCCCTCAGGATTGAGGACAGGAGACTATGCAGTATTGAGAAAAGACTGGGATGCCAAAGGCATGACCAAACATGTTGATTCCTGAACTGATTTAAAAATCATGAAGTAAACCGGGCGTGGTGGTGCACGCCTTTAATCCTAGCACTCGGGAGGCATAGGCAGGCGGATCTCTGAGTTTGAGGCCAGACTGGTCTACAAAATTAGTCCAGGACAGCCAGGGCTCTGTTACACAGAGAAACCTTGTCTCGACCCCCCCCCCCCCCAAAAAAAAATCATGAAGTAGGGCTTGGGGATGTAGCTGGTTGAAAGAGGGCTTGCCCAGCATTCATGGAACTCTGGGTTTGAACGGCAGCACCATATAAAACAAGAGTGGCAGCTGGAGCTTGTGGTCAGTCCTAGTATTCAGGAGATAGTGTCAGTAATTCAAGGACATCTTTTATTCCAGGTCCAGCTTGGCCTATGTGAGACCCCATCTTACCACACCCCTAGCTCCCCACACACACATTAGTTAAACATTCCTCCTCTCTCCTTTTTTTCCCCTTTTTAAAAGTCTATTCTGTTTTTCATTGGAACATGCATATTCAAATTATATTTGTTGCTCTTTAGGATATTTGATTGTATTTAGTAGAAACTGAAATTTTCAGAAGCATAATAAAGCTGCTCTTCAATTATTAATAAACAGAACAAATCATCTTTTATTTGTAACTGGAAATGAATTTAAATAGCTCCATTCTCTTATATACCTATCTTTTATACTGCATACTATTGGTTTTAAGAGCCCAATTCTTTCTCATATGAGGGGACATCATATCAGAGTTTATGTCAGGGAGAACCGTTGACAGGAGCCAGGGAAACTAGAGAGAAGAAGAAGATTTTAGCATGCAGATAAGTTAGCAAATTTCCGATGCTTTGATTTCTCTTATCATAAATGAGAAGAAAGGAGATCTCAGCTCTTTTATTTTTGGAAGAGCTGACATGTTCTTGACAAAAGCAACTTGGTAGAGTCTATCTTTGCTTTTTCTTGCTGGCAGTTTATGACCAAGCAGTAGAAAAAAATGAATGATTTTTTGGTTGTATTCAGATGATCAAATAAAATATGTTCATGAATGGAAGTTTTGATTATTATTAAAAATAAAGCCGTAGGGGACTGGACAATTGACTCAGTGGTTAAACGGAGGACTCACATTGTCACATTGCTCTTACAGAGAGCCAGAAATTGGTTCCCAACAGATACACAGGGTAGCTCACAACTGTCTGTACCTCCAGCTCTTGGGGATCCTGCACCCTCTCTGGCTTCTGTGGCCAATGGACTCATATGCATGTATACCCACACATGGACATGTAATCTGAAAGAATAAAAATAAATACAGCTTTTAAAATCAAAGCTTCCTAAGTGTTATAGAATGCATTTTAAAGACTAATAAGTAATTTTTAAATAACATATTTTATTTGTATATTACATTTGAATTGACTATATAATTTCAGTATAGGTTGTGTTTGGAAACAAATCTCATAAACTAATTTGTTTTGCTTAGTGGATATAGGTATTTTGGTGGGAAATACTGAGTTTTAGCTCCATTTTATTATCTGCCTACTTTGTTTTTAAATTTTTTGTAAAATATTTAGATGAAAAAGTTAAGTGCTTAAAATCTTTTACTTAATATTATTTTTTATTTTAATCTGTTTTGAATATATAATATTAGCATTCTGAAGGAGCTGTTTACTTCCTGTTGAATGTAAATTTTTTATTTTTAATCAGTAGACACTTTTGAGAGCTGACTTTTTAAAAAAGGTTTGAAAGGTATTTACAATACTTGAAATGATACAATTCCAAATTTCCTTTCTTAACTTGATTGAGCATGATTTGGAAGAAATGGAAATGCTTTAAAGTTTACTGGGTGATTTTTTTTTTCATATAATGCATTTTCTAGGAGTCTAGGTAGTTGCTCTTAAAGCAGTACTGTGAGTCAGTCTTTTTTTGTGAAAGAACACTTGGACAATTTAGAAGGTGCTTAACTGTGCCAAGTTGTCAAAGGTGACACCATTGACATATCTTCAATGCTCAGCTTGTGCAGGAAATACTTAGTTTAGGAGCTCTTGTTTTCATTTCTGAAAGTAGTCATGATCTAGTACATGGTTCAGAGTAATGAGGAAACATACATAAAGTAACATTTCATTTAAAATATTTTGTTAAAAGAAAATCTATATTACCACATTATTAGCTAAAAGAACTTAATGCTGATAAAAATTACTTGTAGACTAGATAGTGAACAAAAAGGCAGAATGACCTGTGTCCTAAGCACTAGGAAAGACACTGGGGGAGGATATTGGCTATCAGCTGTTGCATTACTACCTTGAGCAAGATGCTGGCCTACGCTCTTGATGCCAGACACACATTCTGATTCTTCTGAATGATTCTCCACGATTTCTAAACTGTTACTTGATTTGGATATGCAAGGTGTCTTAGGTGTCATATTTACACAAATCTTTATCATTAACATAGTTGTTGTATGGCATATTTTAGAGCTCTGAAGAACATTTGGACAATGTTAGTGAGTAAACTTTCTTGTGCTGCTTTGCATTTCAGTTTGTGCATAACTTAGCAGTTAAGGTAGATTAGCTCATAGTTCTGGAGGTGACAGTCTCAGATGATTTGCTCTCTTATGTTCTAATTTAAGTTAAAAAAGGAATTAAAGGTAAGTGAAGGTAAGTGAAGACATACTCACAGCATGAGTAATATACAGTACTTAAAACCAAGGAAAAACATGCCATTTTTATAAACAGAATTAACTACCTTTGTAGTTCTTTTCACATAAATATGTTCTTTGCTTTAACAATTATGAGATTTTTACCTTTTGATTTTATATATTTGCATTCATAATTTAGTCTGTTATGACTGTTTGGCTCCTAAAAATTTGCTACCAAGAAGTCAAATATTTAAAGGGAAGTCTGCTTTGAATCGTTAGTCAAGTGGGAGAATAGTATACTCGACCAGTTGTACTGTTGAGGGCCCCTTTAATATTTCCCTTAGAAACAAGTTGTGTATTTATGTTGGCTGCTTTTAGCTTTGGATATTTTCCTAGGCCACCATGGAATTCACTATAATCCTTCTTTACCTTTCTGTCACTAAAAATAAAAGGCAAAGATGTTGACATGGAACTGTGTTGTCCAGCTACTTGGGAAGCTGAGGCACAAAGATGCACCGAGAAGTTTGCAGCCATCATGGAAGACATAAGACCTTGTCTCTTAAAACAGAGAAACAAGCAAACAAAAACAGTGTGTTGTATGAATGTAGACATGTATGGTCTTTTATTTGGAAAATTAAAATTTTTCATGTCTTTGACAGTTGCTGAAAATAGAATTATGTACTGCTAAATGATAGGTACAGTTTGCAACGATTCAGCAGTCTAAGCATTAGTTAGATTAAGGCTCAAGGGGTGGGTGTACAGATGTAGTGACAGTGCTTGGGTCTTAAAGAAAGATAACAGATATTTGGTGGCAAAGCAATATTATGTAGGTCAAGCCAAGCCAAGCAAGTGATGGTTGAGGACTGACTGGTGCATCGAAAAGCTGAAAATAGGGAAAAACTTGGTCAAAGACTGATGATGGGAGAGGAGTTTCAAAGTTTAGGGTTCTTTACCATGATATTCCTAACAATTACAAACGTGTACTAATTCTTTTTAATTTTAGCTTTGTGTCCTATTTTAAGGAAAAATAAGAAAAATGCTGGTTTATAGGGTGTTGTAAATTTTAAATATTTGGCATATAACAATTAAAAGTGAAAAATTTTAATTTTTATGAAATAAAAATGGGTCTGTAGCACTCCAGTTTCATAGGGTACTTTATAAACCTACAAACATGTATCATCAGTTTCAACAGTCTGAAATCTGGGGTCTACCTTTTTAAATTTATACTGTTACCCATTTCCATATTGTATGTCATGTCCATGTCCCTTATTTGAAACTAATCCCAGGTATGTCATTCTTAAATGTGTGAACATAAGTAAAATTGCACTCAATTTCAATTCTACACATAAATGTAAAATTTAGTGTTTTTCTTAATGATAATGTGTCATTTACATAGTGAAACATATGAACATTATATTTCTGTGGCTTTATCCTACGAAATTCTTTACTATTTCATATGTACTTATTTTATATTATTCTGATTATTTCATATTATTTCATATGGGAATAAAAGGAAATGTTCAACTTCTGGTGATACATGTAGTCTATATGTTTAGTTGCAATTATCGTGATTACTGTCTTATAGGGTGTTGCTATAGTTACTTTCTTCTGCAGTATACTGCTACAAAGCAGTATGATGCAAATAGTTTTCTGAGTTAAGCTAGAGCTCACTGAGGGGTAATGTGATGTTAAGTTCATTGGGTATGTTCCATAGTGACTTTGTGTTTCATGTCTTCTCATTTTGTTTCATTCTTATGTATCACAATTGTTAACTTTGTCTTCCCAGTGGAAGCATAAAGAGTTATTAATCCCGTGTACCAGCTACCTTGAGTCTTCAAAATGCTAGAAACAACTTTTCTGCGTTTTATTATTCAGAGCACTCTTAACTTTTGTGAAACTTCTTTGTTACTTTTCTGATTTTCAGTTATGTTCCTGAATAGATCTAGATCTTTTATCTAGTGTCTGAGGAGCATACTGCATCTGGTGTAAAATTCCAGTTATTACACAAGTAGTTTATTATTGTAAGTGATTCAAAATTGTATGTTCTAGATGTTTAATTAACCACTCATTTTGTATTCGATTTTGGGATGTATTTTCATCTAAAGCTGCCATTTGTTTTTGTTCAGAGGTTTACAGATGCTCAGAGTATGGCACGTATATTGAGTCTGTGTCTACATAGTATATTGTTTAAACTCTGATTATGGCATTTATTCTAATTGTTCATTGCTGCATTCTGTAGCTGACACAGTTCAGATGGGCTTTTATTTTTTGTCTTAATTATGTTTCAAGGAATGATGCTCAAAGAATTTGTTGTTAAATTATCTAGCAGTCTTGTTTCTGTTTATTTTATTGCATTTGCTTTAAGATTGTACTTGTGTGATGCCAGTGAACTGCTAGGAAGACAGTTTTAGATTAACAGGCAGAACTATGTTTGCATCAGCTCCAGGAAGTTCCTCCTTTCACATGTTTCTTACTTTCATACAGGTCCTCATGCTGACACCGCCAGTGGATGCCAGAATTTGCAGTGTGGTTTTCGAGCCTGCTGCCGCTCTGGCGAATGACCCTTGTCTTCTGACCTTGTCTACTTCATTTAGCTGAGCAGGCTTCCTTTCATGCACTTTACTTATAGAACATTTCTTGTGTTAACCCCATTTTGGGTGTGTCTTGTTTTGGCCCCATTTCTTACAGTCTCAGAAATTTAATTTAGCAGTGAACTTGTACAGTGTTGTTTTTCCTTGCAAAATATATTTTTGTTTTAGAAAAGGATTAGGATTTTTTGTTAGGGTGAGAACAGTCTGCTTTCTTTTAAGTGAAATGCTTTAAAAAGAGTATCACTAATGTCATACTATTAAAGTATTTTTAGATTATTTTTGCATTTTAGTCATGGGGGTTATTAGTTCTCTTATGTGTAAACGCTGTACCAAATTTTGCAGATTCTTTCAAATACACATTTCTGAAGTTTTACTTGCAAAGATTGAACATTTTAGAAATGAATCCCTTTTTCCCTAACATTTTCTTTATTTGAACAGTTCTCAGGGGCCAATTCAAACACACTTAGAAATAAGATTCTTTAAGGTTATACAATAAATTGGCCTCTTGGTGTTAGCTCACTGAGCCAGCAAAACACCAGTCTGTATTTGCTTAGATTCCATGGCTGTCCCTACACTCTCAAATTGGGAAGGGATTTTTAAAAATTCCACAATTGTTTGAAGAAATGTATTAATAAAGCCTACTTTGAGAACTTTACCAAGCAGTATCTTTTGTGTTGTGATTTTATTTTAAATTTCAAACCAAGTTTACTAAATGGGTTTTTTTTTAGTGTCCATGAAATTAATAGTTTTAGCTACTAAATATTGAGTTAAATTTTCTTTTGAAATTAATTATAATTTTTTGTCATGAAGGGGAAAGTAGTACCCGGCCTCTTTTTTCCTTCCTTCTCCTCTTAAGTATGAACAAAGCTGTGGAAAGAATCAGTAATCCCGCGTCAACTTCTTCGTGGCTGTAAGTATCTTCTGCCTGTTTGGAAAGGAGCAGAGCTGGAGAGACATAACTGCTGGTAGCAGGTCTCAGCCCGGGCTAATGGAAAACTGTTTTGGTGTGTCTGAAGACGAAACAAGAGTTATCTAATGGGAACAGAGTTGGAGGATTTCTGGAACATTTTGCAGTTTGTCTAACATTTCAGTTAAACACTGTGGTGTATCTACTGGCATTCTCTGAAGTATCACACTGCTGTCAAGTGTTTTTTATTTTGAGTCCATTAGTAACTCATTTGAAAACAGAAGAGAACCCTGCAAATTTGATGTAGGGCTGAGTAGATACAAAAGCAGGTAATCTTAACATTTGTATTTGTTACCTTTGTGGTGAAGTCATGGAGTCTTTGTGGACACTATAGTTAGCTTTCTTTCTCCTGTAAGTGTTTACAGGAGGCAGAAACAGATTCTCACTCTCTGTGAGAATGTAAAAAGAAACTGAGTATAGAGCCAAGTCAGATGTTTGACTCTTGTAAGAGCTACTACTGTAGTTACTATGTTTATTTCTCACAATGCTTAATAAAGCTTATTTGTAAAGGTTGATAGCAGGTACCATTTTGAGAAAACAAATGAAAATCCCCAGGAATGAGTCTCATGGAAATGTATACTTCATTTTCTCACTATTACCTTGAAATTACAGTTACAGTGGCCTTGAGTCATCAAGGGAGGACTAAAGACTATTCCTCAGGTAATCAGAAAACAGGTTAGCTTATAGGGAGAACAGCTGGTTTCCTGAAATTGTAAGTAATGGAAGTTTTTTGTTTTTGTTTTTTAATGTACTCATTACCTAGTTTTTCATTCTTAATATAAGGGGATAGTTTAACCTGACACTATACTTGGTTACAATTTTTTTTGGGATTTTGAGATTGATTTCCTTCAGAGAGTAAAATGTAGCAGTTTTGTAAATTACATCACAGTACCTGATAAACTAACTTTAGGTGTTAACACAAGGCTGGTGCTGTGCTTTAGATGTGCTAGCTGTTATGATTCACACAGTGCAGTGGAATGGGTAATATGGTCATTCTCAGTGTACTTATGGAGAAAGTAAACACCTTGCCCATGATTACCTGGCTAGTATGGCACAACTAGGATTTATACAAAGTTGCTTTTCTTAACTATGGTGTTACTATGTCTCTATGTTATTCTTTTGTAACTCTTAGGGGCTAGTCAGGCAACTGTTCCTAAAGAGTTTATATGAGGGTAGCTGAGGAGAGACAAATCAAAACAATTGTAATATAATTTGGTAGAGGAATGTGTCAGTGAAAGCAAGTTTTTGCAAATGAAAACTCCATCAGTGTTCTCAGTTGGAGGTCATTCTCTCACAGAGTCCATTAGGCATTAGGAAACATTTTTTGGTTGTCAAAATTTGGTTGAGGAGAACTTAACTGGATCATCTAGTGGGTGGAGGTGAGGTAGGCTGTTACTTACAATTTTTTATTTAGATTTTTAATTTTTATTTTATCTGTTTTCCCTATATGTATGTTGTACACCCTGTGTGCTTAGTGCCTGTAGAGGTCAGGAAAGGACATTGGAGTTAAGGAATTTTTTCTTTTTCTTTTTTTTGAGACAGAGTTTCTGTGTGTAACAGCCCTGGTTGTCCTGTCCTGTCCTGGAACTCACAGAAATCCTCCTGCCTCTGCCTCCCAAGAGCTGGGATTAAAGGCATGCAACACCACTTCCCGGATGAGTTAAGGATGTTTATGAACTGCCATGTGGGTGCTGGGAATCAAACCTAGAGCAACAAGTGCCCTTACCTGCTGAGTAGTCTCTCTAGGCCCTGCTGTCAAACATCTTACAACACATAGGACAGCTTCCCACAAAGAGTAATTTGAAACATGCTGATTTAGGTATTTCTGCTTTGCATAACTCTTTCCAGATCAGTACATATATTTACATACTTAATATTCTCTCCCACCTCTGCCTGTGTGTGTGTGTAAGTGCTTGCCTTGTTTTTCATAACATACCATGAATTTTATGACATAACCCAGCACGTGCAAAATTTGATGCTGCAGAGTTGTTCCTAGTGTCCCTAGACAAGTTGTAAAGAGTGATCTTACTAGGTCTTGGAGTTAAGGTTGCCATGCTTGTGGACAGTAGAAAGTGAAAGGTACTCCAGACAAAAGCAAGTGTAGAAGTCTGGAAGGTAGTGCTCATAGCAGTCTCAGTTTTGTGTCTTGGATCAAAGTGTCATGATGATACACACCAAAACATGTTACACAGTTTGAAAATAGTGATAATTTTATTTCCTTGCTTCAAAATAATATTTTCTCTTGACTCTAAAATGCATATACCAATAGTTTTTAGGGGATATATAAAAGCATATTGAAAAGTTACCTGTTACGCACAAGGGAAGCGACATAGATCCAAACGGACAATACGTTTTTGGGATAAGGGTGGATGTATACAGCTAAAGCAAACTCAGCGTTAGGAACATCAATGTTATGAACTCCAGTGCTATACACAGCTTCAATCAAAGGCTTCACTTCAGAGTAAGGCATGTGCAGAGGAAACCCAGAGAACTGAGGAGAAAGAACACGTTTGTACTCATCAGTAAAGTTGGAAAAAAAATTATTTATGTAAATTGCATAATTCTTAGTATTAAGCCTTTAGGATCATGAGATTATTTTTGTTTCTCTGTTTACTATATGTTAGCAACATTAAAAAATGAAGATGTTTTAATATTCTAGTTGTAGTTCCTAGCATGTTAGCAGGGTCAGCAGTCATTCATTGTTCCCATCTTTCCTATCCCTTAGCATGCCCAGGGCCCATGTACTTCTGCAGACCCAGGTGAAGCAGTCAGTACATTGTAGCCCAGACACAGATGAGTTTACAGGTCACGTGATCACAGTGAGTCTCTGGGTACTTGCTCTGGATAGTGACACAGGTGCCTTCACTTGGTCTGGGCCATGTGCAGATGTTTTTGGACTTGTTCTAGCATTTATGAGTGAAGACTGCCTGAGGATGTCACCACATGGAGGAGGTCAAAGTGGAAAGACTTATAGAAAAACTGAAACAATTTTCCACTGTTCAAGTTTACTATGATAAACTGAAAACATTTTGATGACTTGGTTGATAGTTCTGCATTTTACTCAGTGACTCATCCATTTTGGCTTTCATACTGTTTATCTTACTGCTTAATTATAAAATTAATTATAAAAGCTTCATAATTACTAATTTTAAAATTGCCTTTTTATTACCTAGTTATAGGATATAATATATAGGACAAACCACCAACAGGTAGTAGATAGCATATATAGTTTATTAGGGAGAACTTTTATTTAAAAAAATCAATCATAAAATCATACCCTTAAGTCAGGTAGAGGTGGCAGATACCTTTAATCCTAGCATTCTGGAAACAGAGCCAGGTGGATCTCCGAGTTCAAGGTCAGCCTGGCCTGTCTCGACAAACTGAACAAACAAACAAAAAAAATGCCCTCAAAACTTAACCAAAAGCATTTATTTTCACCTGTATGTGCAATTGAATTTAATACTTTAGCCAGGTGTTTTTATTTATTACTTAAGATATATTTCCTAGAAAGTGTTGTTTCTCATAGGGTCTTATTGATAGGATAATTACTGAGTTTTAAAATGTTTAATCACATTTCTTGTGGTATATGGTACCTTACATAATGTGCCTTGTGAATCTGTAGGTGGTTTGATCTCCCATTCGATTACTGGGTAACTTCCAGTTCACAGATAAGAAAACCACTGGCCATTTTATGAGACTTGTGCTTACCCTGTAGTCTCCCAGCTGCTTCAGCAGTTCTGCCCTGTGGTCCTCTTCTATATCTTCTCCTTGACTACTTTCCAGCAGAGGCAAGAAGTGGCGCAGGGTGGAGGTACAGTACCTGTTCCACCTAGTCAGATGGCGTGGTCTCCAGTCCATGATTTTTTCTTTGAGTATTTTTTCAATTCTGTTCATAAAATAATAAACTGTAATTATTATTATTTTGTTATTTAACCTTTCCCATGTTGAAATGTGAATCTTGTATGCATCATGGGGTTCAGGTGAATGCTTGAATGCTTTTTTGCTAGTGTTTTTTTTCCAGGCAGATTAGCAGCTACTTATGGGTGGTCCTTGTTCTTCAACATTAATTATATGCATTGCAACAGGAAATCGATATACACAGGAATACAATGCTTCTGATGACACGGGGCTAAGTTCAATACATTCAACAAGATTTTTTTTTTATTCTAAAGTATTTTATCTTTCCATTCATTGATAATGTAATAAACAGGTAAATTAGTCCCAGGCATAAGGTTTTCATTATGTTGGGAATCTCAGATATTTATAAAGCTCTTAATGCCTTATATTAATCTTTGTAACCCAGTGACTTATGCACAATTTTTTTTAAGTTACCTTAAAATTTCCTTTAAAGTGCCAACTATCATTCCATTGGGTTTATCGGCTATGAAGTGGAAACAAAGAATGAAGGAAAACTACCATTTGTTAAACCATTACTTACTTATTAGGTACAGTGCTAATGTGCTAATGTCTTTTATACATTTTGATTGATTTCAAACAATAATGCTTTGCTATAGGGGATATTGTAATTTTACAGATGGGCGGTGTGCAATAGAATAAATGACTTGACCTGAGGCAAGGACAATGGCATTCAAGTTAATCACTGCCGATGATTCTAAAGCCCTTTGCCCATCTTAAACACAGATAGAGCGATCCTCACAGTTCCCCATTGGTCAGTAACTGTGGGATCACTTTTTTAGCACTGAACACATATCTTTGGTTTATGTGATGGACTGAGTAAGAAATTATGGATGGACTGTGATTGTCAACATGTACAAGAATGCAAATAGACCCATATTTATCACCTTGAAGAAAACTTAAGTCCAAGTGGATCAAAGACCTTAACATAAAGCTGGACACACTAAATCTAATAGAAGAGAAAGTGGGGAAAGCCTTGAACTCATTGGCACAGGTGACAACTTCCTGAACAGAACACCAATAGCTCAGGGTCTAAGACCAACAATCAATAAATGGGACCTCATGAAACTGAAAAGCTTCTGTAAGGCAAAGGACACTGTCATTAAAACAAAACTACAACCTACTGATTGGGAAAAGATCTTTACCAACCCCACATCTGACAGAGGGCTAGTATCCAAAATTTATAAAGAACTCAAGAAATTAAACACCAAGAAACCAAATTATCCAATCAAAAAATGGGGTACAGAGCTAAACCGAGAATTCATAAAAGAGGAATCTCTAATGACCTAGACACATTTAAAGAAATGCTCAACATCCTTAATCATCAGAGAAATGCAACTCAAGACGACTCTGAGATTCCATCTCACACCTGTCAGAATGGCTAAGATCAAAAGCTCAAATCAGCACATGCTAGTGAAGTTGTGAAGAAAGGGGAGTGCAAACTTGTACAACCACTGTGGAAATCAGTCTGGTGATATCTTAGAAAACTTGTGGAGGAATAGCTCCACCTCAAGACCCAGCCATTTCATTCTTGGGCATACACCTAGAAAATTCCTCACCAGACCAAAAGGACATCTCCTCAGCTATGTTCACAGCAACTTTATTTGTAATAACTATAAGCTGGAAACAACCCAGATGTCTCTCAACCGAAGATTGGATAAAAAATAAAACTATGGTACCTTTACACAATGGAATACCACTCAGCTATCAGAAACAAAGAAATCATGCAATTTGCTGCCAAATGGATGGAACTAGAAAAGCTGATCCTGAGTGAGCTAACCCACACTCAGAAAGATGCATATGACATGTATTCTCTTACAACTGGATTTTAGCCATTTAGCTCAGGATAACTATCCCACAACCAACAGACCAAAAGGAACAAGAATATGGACTTTGTTACTTGTTAGTGGGACACTTTGCCCTAATGGAGCTACCTAATGGAGCTATCATGTAGGCTCCCAGTGCACGAGGAACCTTTTGGGGGCATACCACACTGGAGGAGTAAGATAGGTGGGAGAGGGGGTAGAGGGTGGGACTGAGAAGGGTAGAGGGAGGGGACTATGATGGAGATGTAACTTGAAGTAATAAACATAATAAAAATTTAAAAAAACTGAAGAAAAATCTTAGAAAAAGAAAAATCAGTGAGTCCAGTCCATAATATGCTGAACCCATTAGATGAGACCCAGGGTTGTAGATTGGTTCCTATAGATCAGCAGTTCTCAATCTGGGTCACGACCCCTTTGAGGGATTGACCAACCCCTTGACAGAGGTCACTTAAGACCATTGGAAAACATAGATATTTACATTATGATTCATAATGGAGAAATTGGGAATAAATTAGTGTTCCCAGCAATGTCTCAAAAAGTGCCTTTGTTTACAATTAATAGCTGTCAGAGATACTGGGCCAAAATGCTGAAGATAGATACTCCTGTTTTCTGTCATTTCTTAGTTTTGGAAGCTGCTTGCTCTGCACTTCCTGTTTATTCAAATATATTTATCCTTCTCAGGTCTCTGATGTGGTTGAAGACTAGGTAGTTATACTCTCACAGTTGAGTTTTAAGTTGTTGACGAATTAAAAGGATTGTTCTAGGTCTAAGATGTTTTTAAGTTGGTAATACGAGTTAGCATGGAAATTGGGTTAGGTGTAGAACTTTAAACTCATCAAGATAGAAAGGTAATAGATTATTCTTATTGCCAAATATATATGGACTGGACATTGGGAATGTATGTTATATCTTATAATTTTCCTAATTGTTTTTTTTCCTTTATTTTTTATTTCTTCAAGTTACATCTCAATCGCAGTCCCCTCCCTATTCCCCCTCCAGTCCCACCCTCCCACCCTCAACCCCCCATCCTCTTCCCTTTTTTTTTCTTTTAAGTTTAAGGTATATCTTATTTCCCCCTACAGTTACTCCTTTCAGTCCAACAAATGGCTCTTTCTATATAATAATAACAATACAGTACAACAGAGGTAATTAGGCCACAGTTATGAGGGTTATATGGCTTAACATACATTCCCAATGACCAGTCCATATGTATTTGGTACCTGACTTTAACATTCTACTATCTAAACATCTCCATGAGTTTAAAGTTCTATATCTGACTCAACATTCATACTAATTGCAACACAATTTTAAAAGTATCTTCTTAGATGTATAACACTCTCTTGACTCCTAAACAACTCAAAATTTAATTATGAGACTTTATCTATCTGTTCTTCAATCAACTCAGAGACCTGAAAGGGATAAATATATCTGATTTTATAGGAAGTACAGGGTCTGCAGCTTCCCAAACTAAGAAATGACATACCAGTGGCTGCCTGAACAGTTCCCATTTTCTCTCCATACATTACAGCATCGCTCTTCAGTCATTTGGCCCCGCTTCTCTGACAGACATTGATTGTAGAGCAGGGGTTATGAAGGACTTACCTACCCTGTCTTGGCAGAGCTAGGCTGTCGACTTACCTGCTTCCAGGTTTTGTCCTTTTTGGACAGCATTCTATCTACAGTTGGAGCAAGGGGCTTTTCCTACCAAGAGATAGGCTTGCGACTAATTCAATCATCTCCCACTGGAGATTCTTCGATGCTCATCTTCTACTTGGAGGAGAATAGGGGATGCTGTCAGGAGTTGATATGTCTTGATATAAAAAAAAATCTAAAGTTACGAAAACATCTTTGCCATATTCTGCAAATCTCTTGAGGTTTTTGAAGAGGCCCTATCTATCTCTTATATTAGGGTAAGCAGATGTTGCTTGTCTCTTAGCAGGTTTATTTCTGATTAGCTTAGCAAGTAACTATAATAGGCTGTCATAGTACCTAACAGAATGACTGGCTTGCATAACCATTAGTTTGCATTCTTAATTATCCTAAACAGTTCATGACAGTAGTAAAAGGCTGAAACATCACATTTCATTTTTTTTCTTTACCTCCTAACCCTTCCATCCCATTTCTCTGGGGTGGGGTGTCCTTATATAACAGTCCCTCATCGCAGTTGAGAGGTCGTATGAGGGCCAAGAGCCTCTTCATTCATTGGGGATCTATGAAGCAGTACCATCAGTGAAAAGTGTCTCGTTGCCTGGGAGAGAGAACTACTAAACAAACAAATCAATAAGTATACAATAGATAAAAACTAAAAAATAGAAAAAAATATAACTAATATATAAAAAAAATAAAAATTAAAAATAAGAAGTCTATGTCCAAATTCCCTTTGGTGTGTTAGTTGTAGTATTGATACCTTCTACTCTATAGCTAAAATCCTACTATAAGTGAATAGATGCCATGTGTCCTGAGTCTGGGTTAGTTCACTCAGGATGAGCTTTTCTAGTTCCATCCATTTGGATGCAAATTGCATAATTTCATTGTTTCTGATAGCTGAATAATATTCCATTGTGTAGATGTACCACAGTTTTTTAACCCATTCTTCGGTTGAGGGACATCTGGGTTTCCAGTTTCTAGCTATTACAAATAAGGCTGCTATAAACATAGATGAGGAAACTTCCTTATGATTCCGTGAAGAGGCATTTGGGTGTATACCCAGAAGTGGTATGGCTGGGTCCTGAGGCAGAGCTATTCCAAGTTTTCTAAGATATTGCCAGACTGACCTCCATAGTGGTTGTGGAAGAGGTCTTTAGAAGATGGAAAGATCTCCCATGCTCATGGATAGGTAGGATCAACATAATAAAAATGGCCATCCTACCAAAAGCAATATATAGATTCAATGCAATTCCTATCAAAATACCAACACAATTTTTTATAGACTTGGAAAGAGCTAGTCTCAATTTCATATGGAACAACAAAAAGCCCAGAATAGCTAATCCAATCCTGTACAATAAAAAAACATCTGGAGGTATTACCATCCCAGATTTCAAGCTGTATTACAGAGCAATAGTTGTACAAACAGCATGGTATTGGTATAGAAACAGACCAGTAGATCAATGGAATCGAATTGAAGATCCAGAAATAGACCCACACACTTATGGCCACCTAATTTTTGACAAAGAAGCCAAAATGGCTCAATGGAAGAAGGACAGCATCTTCAACAAATGGTGCTGGTCCAACTGGATGTCTATTTGTAAAAGAATGAAAGTAGACCCATACTTATCACCTTGTACAAAACTTAAGTCCAAGTGGATCAAAGACCGTAACATAAGGCCGGTCACACTAAATCTACTAGAAGATAAAGTGGGAGAAACCCTCGAACTAATTGGCACAGGCGACAACTTCCTGAACAGAACACCAACAGCTCAGGACTTGAGATCAACAATCAATAAATTGGACCTCATGAAACTGAAAAGCTTCTGTAAGGCAAAGGACACTGTCATTCAAACAAAACGGCAGACTACAGACTGGGAGAAAATCTTCACCAACCCCACATAACCCCACATCTGACAGAGGGCTAATATCCAAAATCTACAAAGAACTCAAGAAATTAAATTCCAAGAAACCAAATAATCCAATCAAAAAATGGGGGACAGAGCTAAATAGAGAATTCACAAAGGAGGAATCCCTAATGGCTGAGAGACACTTGAAGATATGCTCAACATCCTTAATCATTAGAGAAATGCAACTCAAGACGACTTAGATTCCATCTCACACCTGTCAGAATGGCTAGGATCAAAAGCTCAAATGACAGCACATGCTGGCGAGGGTGTGGAGAAAGGGGTACCCTACTCCATTGCTGATGGGAGTGCAGGCTTGTGCAATTTTCCTAATTGTTAAAAAATGTCCTTGTATAATTTGGCAGACTGTTCTTCACACAATGTGATTTAGTGGGAATGAAGCAGAGACTTTGAAATGAAATGGTCTATCTGGTGTCAGAAGCCCACTGTAACATTTAACAAGTATGTGGACCACTCTGAACAGTTCCCACACTTGTGAAACAGGGAGTGTAAGTTCAGTTTTACAGCATTAGTGGAATTACTGGGATTTAACCAGCCTCTCTATGGGTTAGGTTCACAAACTCGATGAAGTCCTAAAAGCTACTAATTGGACATAAGAGGCATATTTAAGCTGAGGATAATCACGGATGCAACAAGATCCATAATTACAAGATGTTAAGCTTTAACCTGAGGTAGTCTTTGGTGAACTACCTGTTACTAATGTTCACTCTTGTATACCACACGTGTTTATGCTGACGATTCATTTGGGATGTAAACGTCAAATCTGTATTTCGTATCTTTAAACAAAGTCTGAATTAACCTGATCATTTCATATTGATGCAAGCTGAGAGTTTAGAGTTTGTTACTATGCTTCTAGTGATGAATTGCCTTTGGATTTATGGCTATTTTGTTACCTGTCTTGCAGCTCAGCAGCAGTTGCTTTGTCTGGGTGTTGATAAATTAGTTCTTCAGGCTGTAAAAAAGAAAGTTCAGTTAGTACCTACATTTAATTTGAATAGGCAGTTCTTTTTTTTTTTAATCTTTTCTATCTTTCTAAAATTTATTGAAATTCCACAGATGTCAGAAAAGTGTCAGAGCCCTTAGAGCTGTAGTTATAGATGATTGTAAACTGCCATGTATGTGCTGGAACTGAACCTAGGTCTTTTGCAAGAGCAGG
>CAJQZJ010034331.1:1914163-1933455 GCA_907164525.1 Lophiomys imhausi
GAACTGAACCTAGGTCTTTTGCAAGAGCAGGAAGTAACTGTTAACTTAAAAGTTATTATCTCTGCCCATATTTTTTTTTAAGTACTAAAATTTGATACTGAATAAGAAAACAGAGCCTAAGAGATGGCAAGTATTGTATAACCAGGGTAAAGGAAGTGTCAGAAATTACAGTGCTTTGTCATTCTCAATTTCATTTTCCTTAGCTCTTGCCATACAATTAACCATGAACTGAAGTTCTGTTCAGATCTTTCGTTCAACTAATATTGAGGACTTATTGTTGCTAAGCACTTCACGTGTGATGGGCATAAGTATATGGTCATAAACAACCCTGTGTTGTGTTTTACATTGTACTAAGTGAAAATAAATGTCCTAATACAATGTGTTTATGATTTTACTACTGATCCATGTATTCCTCGAAAGTCTGCATTGTTTTGTATGTTTTCTAATTTTGAGATTTATTTTATTTAGATGCATCTTTCTTTTTCTCTCTTTACATTTTATAGGACTCATAACACACACTTTTATAGTGCTAAGATTCATTAAGGCAATCATTTGACTACTACAAAGGATTACATCATGTAGTGTAATTTGGCTCTTATTGTTCTAATTCTTAAGCTACCTCAGATCACATTCCTGTGAACATATTTACCTACCTTCTCATAGGTGAGAATCAACTACAATGTAAAGCTGTTTGAAAGGTTTATGCCATGGTAAGAGGGTATTTTATATTACAAGCCCAGTTTTTTTATTTTGTGTGTGTTTGTCTAAACATGTTTAATAAATAATATGCTTACAGATTAGAATCTACTTGTCAGACTCTGAAATTAATTTTATGAGCCCTCCAGTGGTTACTACAGGGTTGGGCCTATAGTTTGATTTTCTCCTTAGCAGTTAAGAAACCAATTTGGTGAATTAACACTAACATTAAAAAAGTTAGCTGTATTTTGTGGTTTTGTTTAAGTCATGGACTTCCTATATAAAAAACTTTCAAATAAGTCTTAAATGTGTATACCAGTTCTTCATAATTGTGAATGTATGTTTCTTCCTGTAAATTTGTCTCAAGTTAGAAAACTAACCTGCTTTTAAACCTTATATATAAATTTCGTAAACTAAATACCTAGGAGTAGAATTAAGGGCCAAGAAATAATGTACTTTGTGTAAAGATTTCATATCTTTATCCACATTTGGCTATTAATAGAGGAATTATACCTGAACACTAGACAGACCAGGATATGGGAGGCTTCTTGAAAAAAAAGATTTCCATAGTTTGGGCTTTGTGACATCAAAATTTATCCTTAGTGGTGAATCATGGTGTTGAACATTAAACCAAATCTAAAAAGAAGTACAATAGGATATGTGTTAGCAGGTATGTACACTGATGTGTATCTATGTACACTGATGTGTATCTATGTATGATACAGGGAGAGGCAATGAAGAAAACAAAGATTCATACAGGCTACATTTTCATTTAAATTTTAAGTTGCTGTGAATTTTACAATCAGTGATATGCCATCAGTTCTTGGTTGTTTGTTCATATACATACACACAGAAACAATATATATATTTTTTAATGAAACCTAATCTCAAGTGACAAATTTGCTTTGACAGAAGGTACTGGACATTATAAGCTTTGTTGTGGACAAGATAGAACCAGGATAGAAATTGGAACCTCTGAGTCTAAATACTTTAGTTTTTAAAAAATATTCCTGCACTGCTTCTAAAGGTCAGGTGACTAATTAAACCAAAAAAGTAATTTAGGGCCAGTTAAAGTGCCCAGTTCTACAAATTCTGCCAACTTACTTATATTTGTGCAAATGTTTAAGTATTCATATTTAGGGTCT
Source organism: Lophiomys imhausi (assembly GCA_907164525.1). Classification (NCBI taxonomy): domain Eukaryota; kingdom Metazoa; phylum Chordata; class Mammalia; order Rodentia; family Muridae; genus Lophiomys; species Lophiomys imhausi. The sequence continues at coordinate 1,916,005 of CAJQZJ010034331.1, forward strand.
TTACCTATATAAAATATGTAAATTGGTCAACTTAAAAAACAATATTTAAGAGGAAATGGTAATACTCACATTATCAGGACCAATTAAACAACCCACACTTTTCAAGGGGCAGAATGTATCAAATTGTCCATAGCAATGTCCACTGGAGGGATTCCATATTAAATAATAATTTGTCTCCCAAGTTAGTACATAGGCAGTTGGACCCTGGAAAGAAATGGCCATTAAAATATTTTCCAAGTAGTTTATAAAATAAGGCCAATAGAAGTTTACAGAATTCTTTAAAAATGATTGTATTTTATCTGTGTGCATTTGTGTGTATGTGAGTGTGTGTGTGTATATGTGAGTGTATGTGAGTGTATGTCTGCCTGAAGGGTTACATCTGGAGCATGATTTATAGGCTGTGAGTTACACAACATGGGTGCTGAGAACCAAACTTGGGTCCTGTGTGAAAGCAGTAAGTATTCTTAACTGCTGATCCATCTCTCCAGCCCCAGAAACAATTCTTCATTTTAGTTGGACTTCTGCTTTCATTGCTAATGGATTTAAGTATGGGAATAAATATTTTTCAAAAAATCTTGAATTTGATACTAGTACAGTGCAGTAATCAAAGCTAGTACTTGCTTTACCCAATCAGTATATGTGAAGGCTTGCTGAAGCACTCTTGTTAGTGGGACTCTTTCTGGAGCCATTCAAGTTCCTCTTTAAGTATTAAGAAGGCTGCTTATGACAAAATACTCTCTCAGTTCATAATTAAGTCACTTAACTTTGATGCACAGTTACATAAATACATAGAATTTTTGGAAGTATATACACCAAACTGTTGAGATGAAGGACGTTGACTTCCAACTTAGGATAGCCATAGATCCTTTTATTCAGTGAGTATTTATTTATTGCTGATGCATGATTTCACCCGGTGTTCACACATATAGTATCAAACATAGATGTAATTTGCTGAGGGTCACAGAACCTTGAGTGCAGCAGGCCCACGCTTTGCTTGCCCTGTCTTGTCCTTGTACCAGGTGTTAACTCAAGGGATATGAATCCCATGGACCCCCAGAGTGTCATAGCCTCTAAGACGTAGCTTTAGAAGAGCCGCTACATCCACACGAACACTTAACCCTAGACCCAGAATCACTCATTGTGCCCCACCTGTTAGTGTTTGCAGTGGGGTAGGGAATATACTGAGACTCTTTTTAAACTAACAACACGTTAAATAACAGCAGAACAACTGTCAACATTCTTTCTTGATGTGTTTATCTACTGTGTTCCTCACTGCCTCCCAAACTAGCAACAGTAAAATAGGATAAATGGAGAGAGTTCACTTTAACCCTTAGCATGATATTACCAAGGAATTGAGACTGTGGAACATGGATGGAGTAGGGCATGTGTTAAAATCACAGCTAAATAGGGACTGTAGGTGGTAAAATGCTAGTTTGGGAATAGTCCAGAGTGTATGTTGTTAAGTCATTCTATGTGGTATCTATCATGGTTCTGTCTGCCTGTTGCATCTACCACTTCCATAGCAATTCAAAGGAATGTCATGAAAATGAGCCCTGCCCATGAAAGCCTTCTGGGTAGATAAAACCACTCTTGTTAATAGCACCCTATGTGGCCATACCTCAGGAATTGCATTGCCCATCACCAGCCATGTCTTCTTACCCAGGGACAGAAAGTAATTGCATAGCAGTACTGCATGCTCTTCTTCATCTCCTGCCAGGAGATCAAGAAATTGCTGACAAAAAGAAAACAAAATGTTATATTAGCTGGGCGGTGGTGGCGCACGCCTTTAATCCCAGCACTCGGGAGGCAGAGGCAGGCGGATCTCTGTGAGTTCGAGACCAGCCTGGTCTACAAAGCGAGTCCAGGACAGCCAGAGCTGTTAAACAGAGAAACCCTGTCTCGAAAAAACCAAAAAAAAAAAAAAAAATGTTATATTGACTGTTTCATTCTGGATTGACGATGCAGGATTTTATTTGTTTTCTTAGTTCAGACTGGTCTGACACTTGCTATGTAGGCCAGGTGGCCCTGAACTGACAGTCATCTTATCTCAGTCCCCTTCCCCCGAGTACTGGAATTGAAGGCATGCGTGTCCTGTCATGTTAGGTTCTCATACAAACTTTTAATGTCTAAGTTGAGATTAGTGCCTTGAAGTATCAGACATTTTTCAAGCTTTTCCTAATTTTGTTATGTTACTATGCTGATACTTTAGTGGATGTCATGTTTTAACATTGATACTGATGACATGATTATCCAGAATCAGTATGATTGGAGAGGACAGAAACAGTAGATTTTCATGTTTTCACTTTAATGTGTGTCTGATAGTTCACTAAGGGCTAAATGTTTTCTGAGTGCATTACATTGAGTGGTTGATCGCAGAGCAGCTTTTTGAAGGTTCTGCTCTCCTTATCTAGCCTTGCAGTTGTGGAGGTGGAGGCAAGGATCAGGTAGTATCACCTGTGACGGGGGAACCTATTCCAGCTCTGCTGTTCTTTATTCTCTTCTTTCTATATTTTCATGTATCCTCTTGAAAAAGAGATCCCTCTTGGCTCTAAAATCTTTACTTCTAAAAATATCAAGATTTTTGTTGCCAGAATGCAACTGGGAGCAAAAAAGTTAAAGTATACCTAATTTTTTTTTTCAATTTAGGACCTTCTATCAAAGAAAGTTGCGTGTGTTAACTTTTATGGAGACATCAGACAACCTGAAATCCAGAAGCACATTAAACACATGTGGTGATATAGGTTTGTTCTGCTTTATACCACCTATAAAGAAGTGTTTGTGGCAGTGACTAACAAGCATACACTGAATATATTTGACATGGCATACCCTTGGAAGGCCACAAATTGAGAAATATATAATTTCTTATTGTAGCATGAGACTTAGACTTCTAAACAAAGTTGTGATATTATTAATGTAATATTAGTATGGTTCAGAATCAAGACAGGTGAAATGTAATTTTCATTCTTTTTGTGAATAATTTTTTGTGTGGGAAGGGGCATTGCTGAGGATCTAACCTATGCCCTTGTGCCTGTGAGGCATGTGTTTACCATTGAATTATATCCCCCAACCCTTATTTTCATTAACATCTGAAGTTTGATAAAGTTGAACCAGGAAGAAAAATATTTCAGAATTTAGCTGATCCTGCTAGCAGATGGCTGAGTAGATTTTTTATGATAACTAATGAATGATGCAATTGAAGATTATGCAAGCCATTTAGCTAATGTTCATTTAAGGCAGTAAAGCAGCAAGGAAGAAAGACTCACATCAGATGTGCTCCACAGGTCACAGATACCAGCAAATGAAACGGTGTCAGGCAAGAAAGGGATCAAGGACACATATCGAGCCACCAGCTCCTGTGTAAAGAAAATTAACTTTAAAAATAATTTACCATTCGGACAGGTGTGAGATGGAATCTCAGAGTCGTCTTGAGTTGCATTCTCTGATGATTAAGGATGTTGAGCATGTCTTCAAGTATCTCTCAGCCATTAGGGATTCCTCCTTTGTGAATTTTCTATTTAGCTCCATCCCCCATTTTTTGATTGCATTATTTGGTTTCTTGGAATTTAATTTCTTGAGTTCTTTGTAGATTTTGGATATTAGCCCTCTGTCAGATGTTGGGTTGGTGAAGATTTTCTCCCAGTCTGCAGGCTGCCGTTTTGTTCGAATGACAGTGTCTTTTGCCTTACAGAAGCTTTTCAGTTTCATGAGGTCCCATTTATTGATTGTTGATCTCAGGTCCTGAGCTGTTGGTGTTCTGTTCAGGAAGTTGTCACCTGTGCCAATGAGTTTGAGGGTTTCTCCCACTTTTTCTTCTAGTAGATTTAGTGTGACCGGCCTTATGTTAAGGTCTTTGATCCACTTGGACTTAAGTTTTGTACAAGGTGATAAGTATGGGTCTACTTTCATTCTTTTACAAGTGGACATCTAGTTGGACCAGCACCATTTGTTGAAGATGCTGTCCTCCTTCCATTGTGCCATTTTGGCTTCTTTGTCAAAAATTAGGTGGCCAAAAATGTGTGGGTCTGTTTCTGGATTTTCAATTAGATTCCATTGATCTACTGGTCTGTTTCTATACCAATAGCATGCTGTTTTTACTACTATTGTTCTGTAGTACAGCTTGAAATCTGGGATGGTGATAACTCCAGATGTTTTTTTATTGTACAGGATTGATTTAGCTATTCTGGGCTTTTTGTTGTTCCATATGAAATTGAGACTAGCTCTTTCCAAGTCTATAAAGAATTTTGTTGATATTTTGATAGGAATTGCATTGAATGTATATATTGCTTTTGGTAGGATAGCCATTTTTATTATGTTGATCCTACCTATCCATGAGCATGGGAGATCTTTCCATCTTCTAAAGGCCTCTTTGGCTAAGATCAAAAGCTCAAATGATAGCACATGCTGGCGAGGGTGTGGAAAAAGGGGAACCCTCCTCCATTGCTGGTGGGAGTGCATGCTTGTGCAACCACTCTGGAGGTCAGTGTGGCAATATCTTAGAAAACTTGGAATAGCTTTGCCTCAGGACCAGCCATACCACTTCTGGGTATACACCCAAATGTCTCCTCATCTATGTTCATAGCAGCCTTATTTGTAATAGGTAGAAACTGGAAACAATCCAGATGTCCCTCAACCGAAGAATGGGTTAAAAAACTGTGGTACATCTACACAATGGAATATTATTCAGCTATCAGGAACAATGAAATTATGCAATTTGCAGCCAAATGGATGGAACTAGAAAAGCTCATCCTGAGTGAGCTAACCCAGACTCAGAAGGATGCATATGACATCTATTCACTTATAGTAGGATTTTAGCTATATAGTAGAGGATATCGATACTACAACCAACACACCAAAGGGAACATCGACATAGACATTTTATTTTTTCTATTTTTTTATTCTTTTTTATCTGTTTGTCTGCTTATTTGTTTGTTTGTTTTTTTAGTTCTCTCTCCTGGGCAATGAGACACTTTTCACTGGTGGTACTGCCTTGTATACCCCTAATGAATGAGGAGGCTCTTGGCCCTCATAAGACCTCTGAACTGAGGTGAGGGACTGTTATATAGGGACACTCCACTCCAGAGAAATGGGATGGAAGGGTTAGGGGATAAAGAAAAAAAAATGAAATGTGAAGTTTCGGCCCTTTGCTACTAATTGTCATAAACTGTTTAGGATAATTAAGAAATGCAAATTAATAGTCATGCAAGCCTGTCATTATGTTAGGTACTATGACAGTCTATTATAGTTATTTTCTAAGTTAATCAGAAATAAAGTTGCCAAGAGACAAGCAACATCTGCTTATCCTAATATAAGAGATAGATAGGGCCTCTTCAATAACTTCAAGAGATCTGCAGAATATGGCATTCAAAGATGCTTTCTTAACTTTAGATTTTTTTTATATCGAGACATATCAACTCCTGACAGCACCCCCTATTATACTCCAAGTAGAAGATGAGCATCGAAGAATCTCCAGTGTGAGATGGTTGAATTAGTGGCAAGCCTATCTCTTGCCAAAAACCCCTTGCTCCAACTGTAGATAGAATGCTGTCCAAAAAGGACAAAACTTGGAAGCAGGTAAGTCGACAGCCTAGCTCTGCCAAGACAGGGTAGGCAAGTCTTCCATAACCCCTGCTCTACAATTAATGTCTGTCAGAGAAACGGGGCCAAACGACTGAAGATTAATGCTGTAATGTATGGAGAGAAAATGGGAACTGTCCAGGCAGCCACTGGTATGTCATTTCTTAGTTTTGGAAGCTGCAGGCCCTGTACTTCCTATAAAATCAGATCTATTTATCCCTCTCAGGTCTCTGAGGTGGTTGAAGAGTAGATAGCTACAGTCTCATAATTAAATTTTGAGTTGTTTAGGAATCAAGAGAGTGTTATGGATCTAAGAATATGTTTTTAAAATTGTGTTGCAAGTTAGTATGAATGTTGATTTAGATATAGAACTTTAAACTCATGGAGATGGTTAGATAGTGGAATGTTAAAGTCAGGTGCCAAATACATATGGACTGGACATTGGGAATGTACGCTAAGCCATATACCTCTCATAACTGTGGCCTAATTACCTCTGTTGTTTTGTATTGTATTTATTATTATAAGAGAAAGAGCCATTTGTTGGACTGAAACGGGGAGCTTTTGGGGGAAATAAGATATACCTTAAACTTAAAAGAAAAAAAAAAGGGAAGAGGATGGGGGGTTGAGGGTGGGAAGGTGGGACTGGAGGGGGGAGTAGGGAGGGGATTGCGATTGAGATGTAACTTGAAGAAATAAAAAATAAAGTAAAAAAAAAAATTTACCAGAAAATAGAAAGCTGCATCCCCACTTAATTTCACAAAAGAAGCTGCAGATATGTGAACAGGATGAAAAAGATGCTCACAAAGGGCTTACTAAGTACATTAATATCTTAGTTCCTTCCTAACTCATCCAGAAGGTTATTTGTATTATCTTAAAAGAAGCTGTCTCTACCGTCCCTTTGAAATGTCCTTTGCTCCCCCACTTCTTATTTATAGTTCCTTTTTTTGGCATACAAGACTTTGTAGAATCATCTTATCCTGTACTTTTCTTAGCCCAGTCCTGAAAGCAGCCATTCCTCCAAGAAACACTGGCTCATTTTAGGAGGGGGCAGAATATTCGAATCAAGTCTGGTCATTGTAGTGAACTCATAATATTCATTGCTAAGGAAGTGAATTACTTTTTACGTTTATGGGCTTTCCATGTTTATACTTTTATGAATTATCTTTTAAGAATTTGGATATTTTGGGACCATCGAGATGGCTCAGCAGGTAAACACACTTGCTGTTTGAACTTAAGGACCTGAGTTTGATTTCTGGAACCAATGTGTGGTGGTTTGAATGAGAATGGCTCTCATAGGTTCATATATTTGAACACTTGGTCCCTATATAGAAAGGGTTAGTAGGTGTGGCCTTGTTACTGGGGGCAGACTTTGAGATTTCAAAATAGCCATTCCATTCCCAGTGTTTGCTCTCCCCCCTCTCTCTTTCTCTTTTTCTCTCTCTCTCTGATCCCACTTATGGACTGTGATGTGAGCTCTCGGCAGGCCTACACTGTACCATCATGGACTCTTGTTCTTTCTCCCTCCCTCCTCCCCCTCCCTCTCTCTCTGATCCCAGTTATGGATTATGATGTGAGCTCTCAGCACGCCTACACTGTACCATCATGGACTCTTTCTCTCTCTCTCTCTCTCTCTCTGTCTCTCTCTCTCTCTGATTCCCAGTTATGGATTGCAATGTGAGCTCTGGACAGGCCTACACTGTACCATCATGGACTCTAACCCTCTGAAACAGTAGACTCCAAAACTCTTTTGTAAGTTGTCATGGTCATGTCTAGAAAAGGAACTGGGACAGAAGCTGGTGTTAGGAATTTGGCTGTTGCTGTTATGGATCTGACCATGTGGGCTTTTTGGACAGATGTTGAATACTTTGGGACTTTGAACAAAAAAGTGACTGAAAATCATAAGAGCTTAAAATTGGCCATCCTACCAGGAATCCGGAAGACAGAGGTGCTAAGATCTATGTGAACTGTGGAGTCCCAATTTAAGAGGTTTCAGAAGAGAACAGTATTAGCAACTGGGTTAGATACCATTTTTGGTGATATTTTGGCAAAGAATTACATGTCTGCTGTGTCTCCATGATTTATTTGCTTTTTCCCTCAGCCAAAACCCAGTTTTAAGTCATCATGAGTTACCAGATGACTTGAGATCAAACACTATTTCAGGTTATCACTCTAGTGTAATTTTGCTTTCTTCTCTCTGATTTCTTTTCTCTCAGTCTATCTTAGCCATAACCTTAATAATATTTGAAATATTTTATTCATCCATTCTAAACAGTCTTTATTGGGGGAAGTTTATACACATTTACAATGCTAGGCAGAACACAAATCATTGTTGTGGGCACTGAGGTTGCAGCTCAGTGGTAGAGCAATTGCTAACATGCCCGAGGCCTGGAATTAGCAACTCACAATTCCCTATTTGGTTTCCTATAGAAATTAATTATAAATAGTGAATTCTATTTCTACAAAAGTCATATATATCTATACATCTCTCTCTATATATATATACATATATATATGTAAACTTAGAAACAATTGCTCCCTTTACTATCCATATTCTCAGAACAGTTTTAGATTACAATATTCACTTAAAATTGGCTTAACATTTATATGGCTCATAGTTCATGCAATTTTATTGTGGTTATGGAGCTTTAAAGCCAGTGAATGCACCTGTATACTTAATGTTTCAGTGTGAGTTCACATTAGGATGGGTGAAATATTGAAAATATATATTGCTCAAATAACTTATGTTAATTGAATTCAATGCCACTTATAGCATTAAGTAGAATATTAAGTAGTTATTTTGGTTTAGCAGAAATTGCATGCCTAACACTTACTGGGAATACATAATTAAACTTAGTTTATGTAAGATTTTGAAAGTTTTATATGGTAATTTTGACACCTAATATAAAGCCAAGGGCATAGTAAGCACTCAATTATTTATGGAAAGAATGAACAAAGGATTATCATCATCTCTGACACTTTCAGATTTCCTGGATAAAGAAATCCTCATCACAATAAGACCATTGAGTCATTACTTTCATCCCTAATGATATTTGTGTACTTAGTATCTTCTTAGTATTATGAAATACAGTAATGTGGAAGTTTTAAACCATTTTTTTTTAAACAACAATAATTGGCTATGGCAGACTCACCGCAGTTGCTCGTGGGTTGTTGGGGTAGACCTTAAGGAGCTCCTGAGGAGGGTTTAAAGGCTTGAGATAACGTGTAATGAAAACTGTTTTCCCGCTCATGTCCCTTACTGTTGTGAGGCATTGACGCCGTGGGAATTTTAAAGCACATTCAGCTTGAAACTTCTCTGTTGCTTGAAGTAATTTCTCATCTTCCTGGGTATCAAACTTAAAAAAGAAATACTTCATGGGGTGTATATGATTACAGGAGACTAAACCGAAAACATTCAGATCCCATAGACTATGAATTTGTGATTTGGGAAGTATGATTAAAGGATTCTTTATAAAGTCATTTTTCTTGGTATCCCTGCAGCTTTATTTAATTGTATTCATAGTTGAAGAATCAGAATGATATTAGATACTTAATTTACATTCAATAAGACCAAAAGAAAGTAATGAATTGGCAAGCCATATGAAAACTATTAGATTAATAAAAAATACTATACACATTAAACTATGGGATTAAATAAGAACTACTAATCTGGTTGCTGAGTACAAGCAATAGAGTTTTATGTGTGTGTTGATGTAGATTTGTAAGGGGAAGAGGACTTAGCACCCACATATCAGTATGAGCTGTTGCAGGTTCCTAGGGTAGAACTGTTAAGTCAGAAATCCTTGTAATTTTATAAAAATGGAAAATTATGGAACAATGATGGTATGAGAAAACTATTTGATTTGTACTCTTTTCCTTTAAATTTAGTAAATTTGTCATTTATTCATTTATGTAGTCATTTGATAAATATTTACTAAGAGTCTAAAAGATTCAAACACTCTGGATTAAGGACTAAGAAAATCTCAAGGAACTTCATCTAGTGAGGCCCATGGTAATCAGCCAAACAGTTAAGGAGTTTGAGGGCATTCTACAGGGTACTTACGGGGGACCCAAGAGGATGCTGGAGAAGCGCCTGCAGGCACTGTCCACAACAAAAGATCAAGAGTGAGTACAACTGTTGGCCTTTCAGGTTGACAAAAAGTGTGGCAGAGAAGGCCTCAGCTACTTGGACTCAAATGCTCTGTTGTGCATCTTGAAGGCAGGACCTGTGTTTGGCCTTTTCCTTCCTGTAGATGGCACCTAATATGCACATACTGTCACCTAGTCAATATCAAGTCATTAATATGCATTTAGGACACTAGCACTTCAGGAGAAGTAAGCTGTTTGTGATCTGAGAAGTGCCATGGAAAGGCCACATATTACAACAATATGAGTTTATTCTGAAGTAAATTTGGATGGAACTAACAAGTGCTGGATTATTCAAAATGCAATGTAAAATATTCTTAACTGGGTCAGTTCTTTGACCTGTCAGTTAATGAAACATTTCCAGAAAACAGAATAATAAGTTCACCATGCCTTTGAACAGTCAGTTGTGATGACCTTCAACTGACCAGAAATAACTGTTGGCTCTGCACTGCTTCTCTAAGAAACAGTCATGGAAAATGAAGCTGAGCTTCCAACATGCAGGAGACAGTCACACAAAGTCAACGAAGTTACTTGCAGACAAAATGAAATGGTAAATGCATCAAAAGGCATTCTTTTGTCTTTTTCTCTACAAGGGATTGCACCTAAGGCCTTGCACATGCTACCCACATGGCTGGACAATCTTTGTGGCATTGCAGTATCTACAGTTCATTGCCAAGGGAATCACACATACATTGGGGCCCAGTGCTTGTCCCCTGGAGGCACTAAACAAAAGCAGCTAGTGAAAGCATAAGTGTTGACTATGGATTATAAAACAAGATACTTAGTACCTTCTTTAGCATGTCACTAATCTATCATAGGAACAAAAATAGAAGTGACAGAAAAACAGTACTAACCTGTTTTAAAGACTTTTAATCAAAACAATGTAAAGTTAGGGCTGTTAAAGTATGTAGGTTAGGGCTATTACTGACTTACAAAATGTCTGCTCTAATAAATGCTTTTTAGAAAATCATTTGGAGTTGGGTCAAGGTTAGAACTGAGGAGAGACAGTTTTAATCTGCCAACCTAAAAAGTTGTTGTTTAGTGGAAAACCATTTCCATGCTGTAGTCCCTGGTATTTAGGGTGGGAGCCTCTCTTTAACAGCCTTTGGGGGAATCACAGGTGGGGCTTTCTGCTACTGCACTTGTAGAATATCAGGAGCCTGTCAGTTAATCTTCCTGTTAGTTGATTGAAAGGTCAGTGGAAAATACTGCATGCAGTCAGAGGGGCAGTGGAATGTCACCAAAGGCAGTAACAGGTTGCCGGGTTAACTTCAAAGTCACAATTCTGGTCTCAGTGTGAGAGCATTTGTGTGTATGTGACCATGCTTGTTGTTTTTCTCCTGAGTTTGCACCTAAAGGTAGACATTCAGAATATTTCTCTTTCTGAAAATAATCTGACATGAATCCATTCTGAACCTCAGCTTTAGCAATGAAGCTTAAGATATGAGATTAGTTTTTCAGTACCTGTTTTTTTTCCATTAATCCTTTCTTTCCTGAATATACCTTGCTAATTATCTATGATATTTCTCTGTAAACAAAATTGTAATACTGAAAAAAGAAAACAAAACAGAAGTGGGCTCAGTTTTTCACCTCCGTTTTAGACTTAATGACAACCAGAAACCAAAAGATTCACTCAATAAATTACATAGCACAGCAACTTGAAAGTTAAAGTTTATACAGGCATGTAAGCATGGTAGACTTGGTTATAGTTTTGAGACAGGTTGTCACTTATGTAGACCAGGCTGGCCTCAAACTCACAGAGAGCCACTTACCTTTGCCTCTACCTTCCTCTCCTGGGATAAAAAGTGTGTACCACCACACCTGCTACACAGCAGACTTTCCATGCCTTTCTAGGGCACCATACTTCTAGTGCTTAAAGAGTGCCTATTACATCTTGGATACCCAGTAAGATATGTGCATGTATACAATGTAAAGTTGAACGTTTAAGTGTTACTTCTGCCATATACTGCTTATGGGGCTCTGGATAAATCTGGCCCTATTTCCCCAGCTTTAAGGTGGAGACCCAGTGCCCAGGAAAGAGTAAATAATTCAAACATGATAGTGTCTGATATTTGTAGAAACTTTTGTGGAGCTATTTTTTTTTTTTTTTAAAGATTTATTTATTTATTTTATGTATGGGCGCTTTATCTGTATGAACAGATGTAACCAGAAGAGGGAATCAGATCACGTTGTGGATGGTTGTGAGCCACCATGTGGTTGCTGGGAATTGAACTCAGGACCTTTGGAAGAACAGCCAGTGCTCTTAACCGCTGAGCCATCTCTCCAGCCCCTTGTGGAGCTATTTAAGATGCATATTTTTTTTTCATAAAGTAACTTGTGATCTATGAAGGTCATGTGACTATGACTGTGAACTGATTGAATGCATAGTACAATGGGGGTGGGGGGGGGCTTAGGTCAAAGATGGAAATCTCTCCTTAGCATGCTTGCCAGTAAATGTCAAAGAGTAACCTGATTTCCTAATTGTCATACTTCATTTTATTCACGTGGAAAACATTGTTCTAAAAGCACAGCGAGTTTATATTTGTCTTGCTTTCCTAAAAGTTTGGGTTGATGATTATCTTAACTACTAGGTCATGGGGGCAAATGCACAGGTCTGTTCCATTGCCACCTTAGGTCCTAGTCACAAGTATAACAAATGGAGTTTAAAGTAGGAGAACTTAATGTTTATGCAGTTCAAAGTTTATAAATACTTAGCCTAGCAAGCATCTCTTAGGTTTCAGCATCTACTGTCGCCTTCCAGGTTGTACCCCATTACCTTCTCTCGAATTGGCTCTCCAGGAACCAGTTGGGGCTCAATGGTAATAAACAAGGTGATGTAGGAGCCTTCACTCAAGCTTCGGGCAGAGTCAAAGGCTCGTTCCATAATAATATTTCGCTCCTTACTATAGCCCAGGAGAACTGGAGGGATGTCTATTTTAAATGTACCATCAATCTGCAGAGAAAATATGGCTTGGTAAGCATTGTGCTGATTTTTGTAACAGAAGTTCAAAGGGAATGGCCATTTCTCATAATCTCATGCATCAGATAAACATTAAGCTTGATCCAGATTAGAATCCCTAAGTTCTGAGCAGAAATGGCTTTATACTTCCCTGACTTCTCTTCTTTGTTTGCTACAGAGTACACTGGTTAAGAAAGTTTCCCAGATTCGAATCTTGTCTTAAACTCCAAGTGCTTCTTCAGCTGCCGCATTTGTAAGAAGAATAAAATAACAGAATGTAACTTTGTATGGCTGTTGTGAGCAGAGAATGAGCTAAGAGGTGAAAGGCACTAAGAAAAATATCTGGCATGTGGTGCATGCTCCTTGGCGGGCAGCCTTCACCTCTGATTTCTGGGCTTTCCTTCTCTGCTTTTCAGAATCTTAATTACGTTTCAACACTTAGGTCTAATATCATCTCACAATTACTTCATTATCTGTCTATCCTCATATAGAGCGCCTTTCTTTTACTGATGTTTTAGCATATTCCGCCTGACTTTAGTAGTGTGTATTTGCCATAGTCTAGATAATTTCTCTGCAAAAAGAACTTTTGTTTTAGCTCCCCGTGTATCATCTCACTGTGCTATATAGGTGTGTTTGTAAATGTAGTAGGTACATAGCAAACATGCCTCCAGAGGTTGTCAGTTCCTGCAGGGTAAGCTATCACAGCATGGGTGCTGCCACCACATGCCAAGGAGCTCCACACACTAGGGCATTCAGTGTAATGATTTCTAAAGAACCGCCAAACCTGAGATTCAACAATGTCAAACATTACAGGCAGCTTCACTTCTAAGTTGTATGCTCTTTAATTTTTTTCCTTTAAAATCTACAAAAAGGAGGACTATAGTTTTCACGGCAAAGACATTACTACACATTCTGTATAGCTGTAGACTGTACCATTGGCTTAGGTAAGATTGCAATTCTAGCTTATGCTTGACAGCCAATCTGAGCCTCTTAGAATAGAGGTATGGTTTGGATCTTTTGCTGGAGACCTTGTGGTCCAAGCAGCATCTGCTCTGTGTAGCTATCACAGTAGCACATAATTTCCCATTGCCATGGATGTAATACTAGGATTCTGAAGAGATTCCAGAATCTTCATTTGTATCAGTGGAGTTACAAAGATGTAAAAGAATTGCCATCCTCATGAAACCATTAAGGCAAACCGTTATTTCTACAAAAGGGTGTCATTGTCAGGCATGCCTCTGTAAATGACTTTTTCATGTTTTAAATAGTACACACTTTCAGAAGCATTGATAGAATGCACTTGACAAAACGAGCTATCAACTGCCCTATTTTCTTTAAGTTATTTTCAGGCATCCATCCACTCCATTTTTGCCATTTTGGACAAATGTTTACTTTGGCTCACATTCTTCACTTCTGTTTAAATGTTTTAAAAATTCTTAGATTCAAGTAGTCATATTATTAGCTGTTAACTCAAAGGAACATGGGCATTCAATATATCATGGGACTGAGCTGAAGATCAGTAATTTGGTATAGCAGTGATTTTTATTTTTCCAAGCTCTCTGTACATATACATTTTTACAGTTTTGAGAGTTTAATAGGAAGAATAGCTAGAGATGTTTCCTAGTCAAATGTAATTCTGACTTTGGTTACTTACCCTTGCTTGGAAATAGATCGTACTAAATGGGATTTTCACACTTCCTAACCAGTGTCTCTCAATACGGGTATGGATTCCACTTCCTTTTTCACGGTCATCCTAAAGGAAGCATGAGAAGTAATAATGACTTCAGACATTTATGTGTGCGTGTGTGCATGTAAACAAGTGTGTATGTGTGCACTTGCCTGTGCTGTGCATATGGATGGGCACCAGAAATCGATGCCAGTGTGTTTTCCACACCTGTTTCTCCACCTTAGTCTTTGAGACAGGGTCTCTCATCGAGTGGGAGCTTGCAGTTTCGGCTAGGCTATTTGCAGTCTAGGCAAGCCTTATGGTTTCCTCTACCCTCAAGCAGGTGCATACCATACTACTGAGCTTTTACATGTGTGCTAGGATTCCAAACTTACGCTTGACAGTGGGCACTTTACCTGCTGACCCTTTCTCCCAGGCTCTCATGTAATTAGTTTGCCAATAGGAAAGCAGCAGGATTTTAGCTGAAAGTGTGTGAGTTAGGTTCAAACAATTAATAGTTTGCCACACAGGAAGGCCACTTCTCTGAATTTCAGTTTTCTCATTGTCAGTCAGAGATTAAACAACTTGTTTTATAGAATTATGTTGGAATTAAATAAGACAGCATATCTGAGGCAGCTAACACAACCCTGGAACAGGAAATTCTCTGCTGCAAGTAGAATCACCATTCTCTTTCCCTGTTGGCCTTTTCCCCTGTGCTTGGGACATACACACAGTGGTAGAGGATATGAAAATACATGCAGAGTTCAGGTGACTCCCTTAAAACTGAAAACTTACCTCTAGGATATCATACAGCACTTCGTCGAAGATGTTAATGTACACATCGTCCTTCACTGACTGTAAGCTGGCTGTGCTGTAGTCCCCATTTGGGGCCCTGTGAGACAACATGAATAGAGACCATGAAAACAGGCAAAACAGACATTATTCATATTCAACGTCAAGGCTTAAAAAACACCAAGTAAGAAGACATGAGTTCTTTCATCCCAAGAATCTTTCACACAAAGACATAAAATACAGATTTTTATTACACACTCCAAAGGGACTGTCTCTGAACTCTGGGCTCTGCAGATCCAAATTCTACACTGGCTTGTACTGGTAAATCCTTGTATTCCTCAAACTCCTTGGTAAGTCTTGCAAGGAACCAGCCTGTCAGGGCCTCAGATAGTTCTGTGGATGGCTATAAGATCTCCAACCAACACCAGAGTTACTGACTTTCTAAGTGCCTGGATTCCAAAGGTGCTCTGACCGGAAGGACCACCTTCAGTCATGAACTTCCTGCTAGACTGGCTGGAGGAATGACGCCTCCCACTCTTCACTTTCCCACATGGAAGTCAAACACAAGGGTGAGAATCCTTTCCTGGACCATGATCACGAGGGCCCAGCCATGTCTGTGTAAACATGTCCCCTCACAGTGGGGCTAGAGACTGAGGTACTACACAGATTGAAAACCTTCATCTGCTTTTCAGCTTCTGATCTTCCTTTGCTTGTTTTATGATAGTGGTGGCTGTGCCCTCTTTTGACTACTGCTAAGATCTAGCCTACTTTGTCTTTCATTACAAGGATCTCTCACACAGGACATAGAATACATGTAACACCTACCACCAAAGTTTTTAAACCATCTTTCCTCTAAGGGTTTTAATTTCTTCTTCATGAAAGACTAGGGTTAATTTAGGACATTTCGGGTACTAAGATAATAAATAAAAGCCTTTGACCTGTAAGAAGTCAAAGACTCGAGGAAAGTAAGACTGTTCCAAAAGGGAGCATGATTTTCCTCTTCTTGTTTTTTGAGACAGAGTCTTACTGTGTAGCTCTGACTGGCCTGGACCTTACTACATAGACCAGGCTGGCCTTGAACTCACAGAGATCCATCTGCTTTTGCCTCTTAAGTGCTGGGGTTAAAGGTGTGCGCCACCACACTTGGCAACTTCACTCATAGATCAGAGCCAGCTGTGAGTCCATGATGCTGGCTCTGCCTCCATTCTCCCCCCCCCCCATGCTTATTTTCACTTCAGCCACTCCAACTCCTTACAGAGGAGTGTTCCACTTACCTGAATGGAAGTTCAAGTTCTTCGTTCCAGCTGGGATTCGGTCCTTCAGCTGTAGTTGTGTGGCAAACTGTTCTTTGAAAAGAGACCTCTACAAAAGGACGGACTAAGACCTGAAAGTCAAACACAAACCTCAAGTCTATATTGATTAGTTATTTTGTTCTTGACAAAAGGAGTTATGCTTATCAAATTTGTGAATATTTTTTATCTTAGGCTAGTATAACATGCTTATTAAATCATATTTTTTTTCAGTAGAAAATGAAACAGGAAGTCTGTTTAGGAGTTTATAGGTAATTTTTTTTCTCTTTTTCAAATAGTGCAAAGCAGAAAAGGGAGATTTCTTCAATGTGGCCACACTAGGAAGAAGGATAAAGATCCAGTGACCACCTACCTCCCAGGCCATCTTTGAGATCTTGAGGTGAGGGTAGGGCTTAAATAGAAAAGGAGGTATGTGCACAACTAAACATCACTGGCCAAGGCCTGGTACTCTGCCTTCCGCTGTCTGAGTCCCAGATCTCTTCCACAAGGATATCTTACAACTTGTAAATATCTCCAGGAGACAATGCCCCTAGGGCTTCAACCATTTCTTGGAGGAGGCTGGTGTCTCATTCAGACCAAGCTGGCCCCAAACTCATGGAGCTGAAGATGAACTTGAAGTTTGTTTTAAATAAATATCCCCACATCTTTAATCTCCTTGACCTGGTAAAACCTGTATTTGCAGAAAGCCACCCCTCTCCTGCATTCCTGGAATGTGAAGGTCTGGGGCTGGACCCCTGCCCCTCTCCTTCATTTCCTTTGTGATTCTTTTAACACTAGCCCATGGTAAAAGACTGTGAATGAGGAAAAGACACAGTCACCACTTGATGGACTTCCCTAGCCTGTTTGGGTTCTGCTACATCCGTTTTGCAAAAGAAATTGCATTATTGTGCAGTTTTCATTTGTATGTTTGTTTGTGTTACACCAAGATTATTCTTTGTTCCTAACATTTTTTTTAATAATTTATTTTTTATTTCTTCAAGTTACATCTCAATCACAATCCCCTCCCT
>CAJQZJ010034331.1:1933855-1984309 GCA_907164525.1 Lophiomys imhausi
TGAGGCAAGTTAGTATGAAAGCTGAGTTAGATATAGAACTTTAAACTCATGGAGATGGTTAGATAGTAGAATGTTCCTAACATTTTGAGGCAAAGTTTCACCATGTAACTCTGGCTGCCCTTGAACTCCTTTTGAAGACCAGGCTGGCTTTGAAACAATAGTCACCTGTCTGCCTCCTGAGTGTTAGGACTAAAGGCCTGTACCATAATGCCTGGTACCTAGCAGAGGCCAGAAGAGGGCTTACATCCTCTGGAGCTTGAGTTACAGATGGTTGTGACTTGCCATGGGGCTAATAGAACCTAGAGCCTCTGTAGGAGCAGCCACGTGTGCTTAACTGCTGAGCTGTCTCTTTAGTTCCTGACCATGAACTTCTGATCCTCTTGCTTCCACCTTCCAAGTGTGGGCATTGCAGTCATTTGCTGCCATGCTTAATTTTTATGTTACCAAGGATTTAACCCAGGGCTTTGTGAATGCCAGACAAGCATGACAACAACTGAGCTGTATCCAAAGGCCTTATAAAGGCAGTTCTTAAAGACATACAGAGCAAGATTCAAAGCAGAAACCTATCCTGTTCTCTCACCTGGCCAAGTGGGTAGTCAGCATTGTGTAGTGGGCTTTGTATGCTGGGAGAAGTGCTTTGTTTTTCATTGAAAGTCCTTGAAGATCTCGATGGCTGCTGGAACTTGCTAGGAGAGAAAAGGTATGAAAAGAGTAAATGACAAGGAAAGTCTGTCTCCTGAGGTAGTTTCTTTAAAGATGTGTGGTGCTGGTAGCTGTCAAAGTAGCCATTGTCTTTAAGCTTGTTGACATCTAGAAGGCTTTGAGTATGTGCTGGTCCATCCTGGTGCATCGTATGATTACCAATGCCTTCCCAACTTCCTTTCCCAGGCCTTAATGTCTGAAAGCAGAAGAAAGGATTTATCTTTCCCTCTCTTCCACTCTCATGCCTGAGTCATGTGCAACAGAATCCCGACTCCATCTCATTATGGTTCCCTCCCACGGTATCAATAGCTGTTCTGTAGTAGGATGAAGAATTAGTAAAGAAAAAGAGCAGGAGCTGAAGAGATGTCAGTGGGGTTAGAGCACTTGCTTCACAGGCAGGAGATCTGAGTTTGGATCTCAGCACCCATATAAAAAGCCAGGCATGACTGTGCATGCACTTGGAACTGCAGCATTGTGGGGGTGGAGACAAGAGGACAGCTGGGGCTCAATGGCCACCAGCCTAGATTTAAGTGCAGTGGGTGACCTTATCTCAGAGGATTAAGGTAGAGAGTGATAGAACACGACTCCTGACATCCTCCGCTGGCTTCTGAACACAAGCATAAAAAGTGCATGCACCCATATACACATGTGCATACACCACACGTTCATACATACACACAAAATAGAAAAAGAAAAATAGGACAAGATAATGGGGCTAGAGGACAGAGGGATGGAGAAAGAAAGAACCTACAGAGGAAAGAAGATACAACAAATTATCTTGAGTCTCTGGAATCTGATAGTGCTGGATCACCTAGGCCAGCCACATACACCATCTTTGCTTGTTTTCCACCTGATAAAACAGAGATAGTAATAGTGGTTACTATTAAATGAAATGATGTATGTGAATGAATCTACCATGTACATAGTGAATGGACAAGTTCTTCCACTACAGCAACAAGAGCACCCACAAAAATAATTTCAATTCTTTACCTTTCTATGTCTGTAAGAAACTTGGGCTCAACCCCACTATAGTCCCTTCTCTCCACTGCCACCAATATTCTGGACCACGATAATCATAACTCATTGTTCTGAACAGGTAACAGAGGTGAGCCAAGGATAGACACTTCTTATGTTTCTCTCCAGCTCATGCCCAGTTCTTGGACCCTGCCTCTTTCCTGCATGGGTTATCAGCATCTGACCCTAGTTAACACCCAGCTTCTCTCAGAAGGTGATGCATAGTTGGTGTGACTACATCCATCACATAAGAAAAATGAAGCCAACTCAGGAAGAGGCAAGTAGGAGAGACAAGGAGGACTCGGGAAAACCATCTTGATCCCCACAGTTTATCATGTAGCTCAGCTGTGGCTCTCATCCTTAGAGTCCATAGGCTGTTCCCTACACCCACACCCTTTGGCCCAAGATGACGTCAGTTGACTGTTACTTGCAAAGAATGGGGGCGGGTCTTCTGCAAGAATGTCCAGGTCCCACCTCACTGAAACTGCTAAAGAAGGCCTAGGCTGGCTTGGACTCTGCACATCTTTTGTGAGGCTGTTCCTAGGGCTCTCACCTCACTATGGGTTTCCTCACAGGAATGTCGTAAGCCCGGATGATGTTCACCAGCAGCTTTATGTCTCCGTCGGACAGGTTTTGGGCTGTTACCTTCTTCCGACCTTTTCTCCGTGGCCTCAGTGGTCGCTTTTGTTCTGCCAGCTTGAAAAGGCTTAGGCCCAAAATGCTAACGATTATAGGACGGCATTAGGACTGGGTAGAAAAGAAAGGTCTAAAAAGCTATTAGATGGCCTCCTAAACTCTGCTCTGAGGTCTCTCAGAGACCCCTGGACATTCTCCTTTGAAGAAGATGGGAAGAGTCTAAAATTTCTGCCAAGCCAGGTGGGTCAGGAGGCAACCCCCCTGCATGCTTTATTAAACTTTTAAGCTGCCACTCATGAGTGGAAGCAAAGGCCCCGCCCCTCCCCCATGTGATCTCCTGCTTTGCTCTCTGCCTTGCTCACCAGCCCCTCAAGCATGCCTTGTGCTCTCCGCATTTCATCTTGACTCCTGCCAGGCAGGAGCTCTGCCCTCCCTCCGGCTAGTCTTGCTACCTCCTCCAGAGAGCTAGCTGCTTCAGCTGGAAGGAGCATGGCCCCTGAGCCCTGGGAACATTTTTAGCCAGCTTCATTCACCTGACAGTGCACATGGCCTCCTTGGGAAGTTTGTGGATAGTGCTTCTTGCTCTCTGAGGCTCTACCGCCCTGAGTGTGAATCTTTCCTCCACTCTTTGCCTTGTGACTTCACCTCTGTGGGTCTGTTTTATCATGTGTAAAATGAGGGTATTAGCATCTTGAAATGGCTGAGAGGGTAAGTGAGGAAGGGTGTGTAGGCCCTGGCACCTGTTTTACATTTACTAGATGCCCTAAAATGAGCAAGTGTTGGGATGGCAGTGACAGGGACAGGAGAGATTATGCTGGAGGTGAAGGAAGTTGGGAAGAAAGGAATTGTCTGCCTTTCACTGTGAGGCTGTGCTGTGCACACTACCTGCAGACAAAAGCAGCAAGGTCAGTGCATCATGGGAGGAACTAAATGGGAAGCAGGCCTAACCCGGTACCTAGAAGCTGATATGTGACAGTGCCAATAACCACAGGAAACACTCAGCCACCAGCTGCAGTGTCTGGGTTTTTTGCCTTTCTGCTAAGTAATGACCTAGTCCAGCAGACTCTTGCCTGAGCCTTCTTGGAAGGTGGCGTGCACCAGCCAAGGATGAGGTCTCTAGCTGTTATGTGAGCACTACTAGTGACTCTCAAGGAATCCCAAGGGGCTTTGAAGAGCGACTCAGACTTGGGGTCTAGTGCCTTTCACAGAATAGGTACCATGTAAAAATGCCTTCCATACTATCTAGAGGAGCACTGGTAACCAACCTTACAATGACAGTTGTAATCTGTACAACTACCTTTATCAGATAAAGAAACCAAAGTCTCTGATAGGTCCCTTGATGTGCTACTTAGTATAGGAAGAGAATTAGGGTCTGACATTGGGCCATGCTCTAGTCACTCTGGGACACCTACCTAGCCCAAAGATGGGAGCCTAAAAGCTTTGCCAGGCTTCGTGACATGACACATTTCCTCTCTTGCCAATACTTTCTTTCCCCCAAGAAAACTGCTCTTGTGAGATGTTGATGCCTCTTTAGTAACCAGCCTACGAGCACATTGTTGACTGAGACTATTAGAAATGGGAACATTTTCATTTAAAGCCAAGAATAAACTAAAATTAAAAAAAGAAGAATGAACATACCCCGAGCCTTCAGAACTTAACGCAGAAAGTAAAGCAGGAAAAAAAAAAAAACAGAAAGGAAAGAAAGAAAAAAAAAAACAGCATGAAATATCATTATCTGTTCTAACTGCAACTTCTATGTTTGTGAACATATTCAATGAGTTGCTAGACTAAAGAGAGAGGTTTGGCATGTATTCATATGGTCACTGCTCCCTTTAATACATGAATAGTTGCAACGGTCTGCCCCGGTTAGTATCACGTCTTCCTTGTTGGCTTGATGGGGGAGAGGAAATGCATGCATAGGAAATAACCTTTGTATATTTATTTTCTCTTTAATTGCATGTAATGTGCATGTCTGTGGGAGTACATACATGTTCCCATGGAGATTAGAAAAGGGTATCAGATACTATAGGAGGTTTTGAAGAGCCCAACGTGGATGCAGGAAACCTAACTTAGGTCCCCATAAGAGCATTAAGTGGTCTTCTACAGTGCTGAGCCATCTCTTCAGCCTCCAGAAATAACCTTTACAGAAGACTGGATGCTTGATCACTGAGAAGGTCATGAAATGAATGCCCCCTCCCCCCATAAGACTGCCTTGATAGAGAATTACCTTCTCACTTGTATGCACTCACTCCTAACTGAGACTATCTGAAGATTAGTCCAACAGGGAAGCAAGCAAATAAACCAGTGCCCTTTTCCATGTGGCCTTCACCAAGCACACACCTCAGCTTTGTGGCAGAACCAGGCTGTCCCCTGGGATCCTGGAACCTCAGAGGGTGTGGTCTCAGCCACCTCCATTGTGTGAGATGTATGGGGAACCCTGGCATCAGGAGACTAGGAAAGCAGAGAAGATGTGTGGGGGGGGTACTCTCAGAGTTAGTTTAACTAGGATAGGAAATGACAAGGGCTGCTGAGCTGGATTTGGCAGTAAAGAAAGATGGGGTGGGCTCTCCTGGACAATGATGGAGTAGCCCAAGGATGCTTTGCCCTGTTATAATCCCTCAGCTAACATCATCACCAGGCATTAATTGGATTGGCCCAGATTTCCAATGCATTACTGTATAATAACAAGATCTTACATACATCTTCCATGTAATGGAATAATATAAAACAGGCAGCAATAACAGTAGCTTGGCTTGATTTTTTTACCTGATATTGGGGACTTCTTCTTCTACTACCAAATCAGTAAGAAGAAAATGGTGTTTGGCAGTCAGGAAGCGACTTACCACTGATTCTCTAACCTGGGAGGAGAAATCAGCATTACTTGAGGTGATCTAGTTATTTAAAGGGAAAGGATAAACAAAAGGCTGTTTCAACTAGTTTTTAGTTTTCTATTGTGTAAGGACAGCTCAGTGTGAATCAAAAGCTCTTGCTTTTCTTAACAGTGGTTATTGTAAAGCAGCATAACATAGATGCAGTCAGGAAAAACAGGACTTGGAAATGGAGTTCCTTGTAATCACGCCCCATTTCTAACAGTCAACAGGATAACTATGGGATAGCTTAGTAGTTTCATATATTCAAGAGGTAAATAAAGTTGTCAAATCAGTTATTTATATATGTGAGAAAACAAGGCTGGAGAGACTAAATGGCTTGTGTAAGATGCCACAGGCATTTATACAAGCAGAAATACTCCCACCTTAAAATCCTGGCTCTCTCCCCCTGCGAAGATGGTTTTAAGTGACTTTTCTTACTTGCTGAAGGTACTTGGCTACCGTGGCCCTGTGTGTGTCCAGGTAGTCCTTGGTTTCAATTACATTTCTGTCTCGTAATCGTTTCTCATAGTCCTAAAATTAAAAGGACATTATAATGTCATGATTTTTTAAAGTGCTCTCTGATGGATTTTTTGAGGGTTGGGGAGTTACTCATCACAAGTGGCTTAAGTCATAATTCATGGCTCTAAATGTTTCTTCCGTTTCCTCCTGATCTTTGGTGCAGATGCAGGACACAGGATTCAGAGGCAGCTGGCTGGAATGTGTGTACACTACACATGAAGGAATAGATGCCATGATCTCAGGAAACACAAGAAGTTGTTTTAAGTCAGGGTGCTAATAAGCTCACCATGCAACTTGGTCCAGCCCTGTGCACATTTTGACTTATCAGTGTTAAGGGAAGCATTATAAACAATGAAAAGCTTTTATGAAAACCATTCATTATCACATGGTGTCTAGGTACAGGTGACTTAGGTCAGTCAGCTACATGGAGGAAAGTAATAGATTCTTTTGACTTTCATCTACTCAGGCTTATCCCTTTAACTACTAATAATATAAATAATAAAAAAAATAGTGTGGGTACCCCTGGGGATTACCACATTCTATTTTGTATGCAATTCTCCATTGAAGTTGAATGCCCAGCAGTGCCTTCTAACCTAGACTCAGTGACTGAAGAGATGTTTTTTTTCAAGAGTTTTGAACTTGGGAGAAGCGGGCACCTCTGTCTCCATTGGCTAATGTCCACAGATCTAAACTTGGATGTTACAGGTGATCATGTGGGCAACTGGAGAAGCCTGTCAGCAAATGAGAAGGAAGCCACTACACCAGAACATAGCCAGGATAGAGAAGTGCCCTTGCATCTGGGAGGACTTGAGGCATAGACACATTCCACTATATACATACTTTTAGTTTTAACCTTAAAAATATTTTTTAAATTTTGTATGTTTTGCCTGTGTGTGTGTGTGTGTGTGTGTGTGTGTGTATGTATGTATGTGTGTACTATGTGTGTGCTTAGTATGCATGTAGTTCAGGGGAAGGCATCAGATCCCCTGAAACTGGAGTTATGGATGTTGAGTGCTGGGAACTGAACTCAAGTCCTCTGCAAGAACATGGTTCTTAACCACTGACGTGTCACTCCATCCTTACTTTCATACTTTTAGAGATTTTATCATCTAATTAACTGCAGTTGATGGCTGAAGAAATTCAATAGTGGGTTTCGATTAATAACAGGAAGAACTAATTAAGTAAAGATATCTGTCAAAAACAGTTTCTGTGTGAAGGATCATAGTGATTTCTAGAACTTCTCCATTAATGCCCTAACACACGGACTTCTCTGCCTCTTGTTGGCCTGCTCCACCAACACATTGCATCCTCTGTAATCCCCCACGGGCACCAGGTTCCATCTGTGTTGTGTGATCTCTCCTGAGCTTTTTTTCATCTTCTCCTGCAGTTAGATGCTGTGCCTTCTTGCCCTGGCTGTTCAAATTCTACTGTCTTGTTCTCTCTGTGCTTTGCCACTGCATCCCAGAGAGTACTTAGCACAGACTTAAGTGCTCAAATGGAGTCAGATCCTTAGCTAAGGCAGGCATGGTGATATTAGTTCAGAAGATATTTTCAACCTTACAGTTTTAATTGTGCTACAGTAGAGAAACCAGCATTTCTGAGAACAGTGGCAAGGTGCATATCCAGTAGCTGGCCAAATACCACAGCAGATAGTTCACTAACCTCTTTGGGCAATTTCTTACCTGGAATACCTTTTCCATAATTTCTCGGTCATATACTGGAATTTGTTTATAATTCCGGAATTCTGGCACCTCTTGGCTTCTAAGACGGAGAAGCCGGAACCGTTTGGATCTATTTAATTCCTCCTCTGAGACAAAGTTGAATTCCTGCTGCAGCTGTTCCAGTCGGAAGAAGTCAGGAACATAGGATTCTCCACTGGTAGCAACCTGTAAGAGCAAGAAGATGCACAGCTCCAGACGTCAGGCAGAGGCTTTCCAAAGAAACCAGTGCTAGGTTCCAGGAATGCCCAATAGTTTGTGACCAACAGATTTGAAAGGTAAGTTACTTTAAAACATAATGGAGGCAAGCAGGTAATAGTGTATGTACTTTGTGACTTTTATTATTTTTTATTTTTTTTAACCACCACAAATTATTTTTTTATTTTTTCAAACAAATAAAAGTTAATTTCACTTTTGGAGTCTGTGCTTTCCTATTAATATGCAAAGTGAAAAGGGGGAGTTCAATGTCAGGTTGCAGCACCTTGACCAGGTAGGTGGCTCCTGGGAATAAGATTACTCAGTGTAGATAAAGTGTGACTTTTAAATCCCTGTGCACATATATGTAGATCAAGACTCATCAACTGGTTTCATTCAGTACCCAGGGTCATCATGGTCTCCTGTCTGAATAGGATCTCATGGTCTTGGTCATTGAGAGTGAACCAGAAATTGGTGTGGGCCAGCCAACAGAGAGAAGCTGGCAGAGTGGCTACATTCCCAGAAGGCACTGTTAGCCTCTCTGCTTGGCTCTTGTCCATCTGTGACTTCGTGCTAGGAAGAAGAGAGGAATGGGCAGGGACTGTCTGGGACCATAGGATGGCAAAGGAAACCCTGTTCTTAAGCTAGGTAAACTCTTGGCTCATAGAGAGAAGCCAATTGGAAGGAAATCTTTGTTTTCCAATGGGGAGGGGGAACTAATGAGTAAAAAAATAAAAGGATGTGATAAGTGTATCTATTGCTAACTTCAAGATAGTAATTAAGACATGGCTTGGAAAACACTCTATGAACTAGTTCCACTTGAGGTGGCACAGGCTCTTTGTTCTAATATGAGTATTCACTACGCTAAACAGCATCACGTTAGAAGGAAAATCTGTAAGGAACAAAGACCAATAAAATGACTTGTCTTGAAACCTAGATGAAAACTTTAAGCCATGAGAATGAGCATATGTTGTATGGCCACCCTGTGAGACACCCACTTGTTTACGGTAGTTTTGAGTTAGTTAAGCCCACTGTATTTGACTCCAAGAAAAATGAATTGGGTGTGTTTAGGGTCACATAGTTGTAGACAGTTTTAATAAAGTACACCATCAGTACTGAAAGCATAAGGGAAAAAGCATGTACTCTGGGATCTGGTTATTATCCATACAGCTGTGAGTAAGCATCTCTGAGTCTAAAGTTTTCTCTCTTTAGTGGAGAAATAGAAATTTCCTTTAGGGGTTTCTCAGAGGCTACAGGAAACAGTAGCAAAACAAGTCAAATATATGTGCTGTGTGTGGATTGTGTATCCATAAAAGAATTTATGCACATCAGTCTATATTTCCCTGACCCACTGTGAGGGCAGCACAGGGCTTAGAACATTGATGCTCAACTGTGGCTCACAGACAGAGCAGTGGCAGAGCTGAGATTTAAAACCATGATTGACGGCTCTTGCGTTCTTAAACAGCTGTACAGAAAACTATAAAAGAAATGAATGCAAGGGCAAGGTATTTTATCATGCATCTCTGGCCATGTTACCGAAATCAACTGCATCAAAGGGGCATTGCTGGGGTCATTGGGGTCAAGCTTGGACTCTGCTGCCCACTTGGCTAACTTTTTCATGTCTGTCAGTCCTGATGTGCCAATGGATGAAATGGCATCTGCTCTCTTCAAAGCGCTGGAAAAATAGCAAAAACATAAACAGAAAAAGCAGTCAGATACTTGAGTTCACCTGAGTCAGCACTGCTTTGGAACCCATTACCTTCTACAGGATCAAGCTTAGTATAGAGACTGTGGCTATTTGTCTTTTTTTTGTTTGTTTGTTTTTGCTTTTTTTCTCTTTATTTTTTATTTCTTCAAGTTACATCTCAATCGCAGTCCCCTCCCTACTCCCCCCTCTAGTCCCATCCTCCCACCCTCTTCCGCCTCAACCCACCCATCCCCCCTTTTTTTATGTTTAAGGTATATCTCCCCCCCCAACAGCTTCCCCTTTAAGTACAACAAATGGCTCTTTCTCTTATAATAATAAATACAATACAAAACAACAGAGGTAATTAGGTCACAGTTATGAGGGTTATATGGCTTAGCGTACATTCCCAATGTCCAGTCCATATGTATTTGGCACCTGACTTTAATATTCTACTATCTAACCATCTCCATGTGTTTAAAGTTCTATATCTAACTCAGTTTTCATACTAACTTGCATCACAATTTTAAAAACATCTTAGATCCAGAACACCCTCTTGATTATTAAATATGTTGTAAGGCAATAAAGAAATAAGAATAGAAGGAGTGCAAATGTGACCCAATGCTACAACTCTGTCCAATGCAGTGACGTGCCTCCCTCTCCATTTCACATCCTAGCTCCTGTGGTTCAGGAAGCCCTGAATACCTCACCTCCCAGGCCACTTAGATAGAAGCTTTAGACACGAAACTCAAAGGAGACCCATGCTCAGCATGGCGGAGGTGGGGATCTATCACACTTTACTTGCCCATTCCCTGCTTTATTTCAGGAGATGCCAAAGCTTTAGCCCCAGGGGATGTCCCCAGCACTAAACTCCAGTGAAAAGATCAGAAAAATGCCTGGCTACAGGGCACAGCCAGACCTCCATCAGAAGTAGTTCTTGACTTCACATACAGCTGCATTTATTTATAGGACACAAAAGCAACAAAGCAAAACCCATTCTGATTTTACATGTGTTTAAGTCTTTGGAAAAGTGTCTTTACATCATTTTATTTACATTTCTCCATCCCTCCCTGTGTCTTCCTCTTTCTTCTCTCTCTCTCTCTCTGTGTGCATGCATTAGTATACATATAGGTATGGGCATGTATGCCCTGTGTGGAGGATGGATGACAAGCTTCAAGAGTCCTTTCTCTTTGTCACGTAGGTCCCAAGGATTAAACTGATTATCAGGCTTGACAACACCTTTACCCACTGAGTCATCTTTCTGGTTCTAAATCCTTTTATTTCAGAGATAAGGCAACCACGGCCTGAATGGTGAGATGTCTGATTAATAATGTGTCTATGGGGAGACGGTAGAAGGACCCTCCGATAGAGAGTTGCAGGTTTCCAGGCTGCAGACTGCCTGGACCAGCAGCACATCACAGTGGCCTTCTGGATGAGACTGGGTGGCCAGAGAATCTCCTCCTGCTCTGAGGGAGAATTTAAGATTAGCAGGAAGGGAAGAGAGCTGAAGAGCAGAAACTCTCCCACATCTGGCAAGCTCTGCCAGTAACTGCCAAAACCTTTTGTGAGAGAAAATTCTCATATATAAACATATGCTGTGCACCTCTTACTTCATGAGGTGAGAGAAAACAATATAAGATCTCTGAGACAAAATGTTTTTTATTTGTTTGTTTGGATATGTGACACTGATGGCCATCCTATATATGTCAGGTGATTCTAAATTTTATCTTAAGAAAAAAAAAATGTGAAAGTACCATGAAAATACAGGCAGCTAAGAATAAAAGAACATGACGTCCCAAGCCTCCCTCCGCACCCCACCCCATGCCTTTAAGAACAACGCTGATACTGGTCACCAGCTCATTCTAGTCATGTTACCTTCGAAATCCAATATTCTGCTGCGACAGTGGAGGGATCAGAGGAATCCCATTTTCTCCAGTGGCCCATGCCACACTGTGGGACACTTTCCCTGAGGTCATTAGAGTCAGTTGATTGCTGCCATCAGCTTCGAAGGAGAAGGGCACTCCTAGGGAAGCATCCAGGTCAAAGGATGGTGTTTAGAAAGCAGAGAGACCAGGCCTGGCAGAGTAGCTGATGGTTCAGAGATGGAACCTGGGGTAGGGGTGCTGGGATGGAGCACATGATCCAAACCACTCCACTAGAGCTTTTTCAGGTAAAGCTGCATAGAATGAGGCTCTCTCTGACAACTGAGAGCAGAGTGTCCATGGTGTGCCATCCCTGAGACCTGGGTGAGGGAACAGGGTCTCCGTATGTAGCTTTGGCTGTCCCTGGATTCTGCTGTGTAGACCAGGTTGATCTAGAATCCACAGATCTGTCTGCCTCTGCCTCCTGAGCACTGGGATTAAAGGCGTGCGGTAACAAACCAGACATATTTAGAAATTTTAATATGTTTAAATAAAGTAAATGGGAATGAAAAAGGAATGATTAAAAGGCCAAGGAAAGTAAAAACCATCCAAAACTGACCAGACTGATTGGAAAAGAACTAACCAATTTCTGGGGTTGAAAAACACAATAAATAAAGAACATAGTGACTAACTTCAATTAGATATGGCCAAAGACTGAATTTATGACTTTGGAAGACTCTAGCAGTGAATGAAAAAGATAATTACATAGGTTAAAAAGAAGTTAAGAAACATGCTGGAGGAGGCTAGAAGGCCCATCATACATTTTATTGTAATTTAGAATTGAGAATGTCAGTGAATGAATAATCTCCATAAAATGATTAAAGTTAGTACCTTTTAGCCATATATATATATACATATATATAAGATATATACATATCACTGTGGTATATCTTTTTATGAACAATTCTGCATTTTCATTTCAAATTATTTCTTTATAAAAGTTTATAAGTGGCATTAAGGCATCAAAGAGCATATTAAAGCTCTTTAATATTACAAAATACTTTATAGCAGTGTAGTCATACATGTTTTCGTAAAGAAATGACTTGGCAAACCATTATGTATCTTATGAACACATATTACAGACTAAAAAGAACTTCTACCACATGGGTCCTGGAGGTTAGACTCAGACCCTCAGTCTTGGCACAAACAGCCTTTACCATCTTCTCCTTTCTCCTCTCCCTCTTTTGAGACAGGGTCTTATTCTGTACTTAAAACTGTGGCAGTCTTCCTTATTTAGTCTTCTAAGTGCTAGGGTCACAGGCATGACCCATTATCCCTGGCTTCTTTAGAATTTTTGGTACCAATTTTATAATAACTTGATGATAATTTTTAATTCTTTTCAAAATGGAAAAAGATTCAAAATTGAGAATGAAAACCATGAGCTACTGAAAACAATTAGCTATGCTTACCACTTCCAACTCCCTCATGGTCTAGTGTCACATGCTGGTTACTGCTGAACTCCACTTCTTCAATGGGGGCCCTTCCTGTGACAAGGGTAGTCTCGGGGATAGGCAGGAAGACCTCAGCTAGCAAGATGGTACTGCTGTGACCAATAGTTTCATAGACCTGAAATCCAGAGAAGAGACTCATCCAGTAGAGGTGGCAATAGAATGTGTTCTCAGTTATCGATCTACATTGTTAGAGTTCTGGTCTGCCCCCGCCGGGAGAAGGTAAACTGTGTTACTTATGGTGCCAGGAAGACCATCTTATATATACCTTGCTTGGGAGCAAGTGTCGACAGCTATATCTTCAGTAACTCTAGTTTCCTGGGATAGGGCATTGTGATAGTTAATATTATCAACATGATGGGCTCTAGCATTATCTAGGAGACAAGTAACAGCTTGTCTGGATTCCAGTAGATGGTCACATTGAAATAATTCTTCAGCAAATCAACTATGGTACTCTCTGGTCCCAGTAATTCACCACCAGTCTTTTTAGGCACCATGTGTGGTAACCTGTTTTCACTGACTTCATGAAGAGACATTTGATAACTAAGAGGCTGACCCATTAAGAAAAATGGAATCTATTAAAATGCCCATTTTTCCTGTAAGTGATTTAAAACTATAAGTTCTGTGACCACAAAATTCTTGGGGCAGGGATTATAGTTTACAGATGTACCTGAAGCATTAAGCTCTCTGGCCAGTTGAATATTTGCAAGTTGAAAATCTGTCCAAAGTGAACTCGGAAATCTGCCCCTAGTGGCCGGCTAACAGTCCTTGACACCTCCTTGCTGTTGAAGACCACCTTTAAGTACACAGAACGTCTCCTGACATCTTCCCTTCTCGAGACC
Source organism: Lophiomys imhausi (assembly GCA_907164525.1). Lineage (NCBI taxonomy): Eukaryota > Metazoa > Chordata > Mammalia > Rodentia > Muridae > Lophiomys > Lophiomys imhausi. The sequence goes on from CAJQZJ010034331.1 coordinate 1,947,406, forward strand.
TCCACCCTGCAAAGTGAGATCACCCACAGCTGTAGTTAGTGTTCACTTAATAAGGATGATCGTACATTTGTTAACTGCATACTGAACATGACAACAGACACAGTGACAACTCTTGGTTATATCATCCTCCATTTGACCCAGGCAGTGATAGGTCTTGGAGAGCTTGCTATAATCAAATATTGTGACATGGAACTAATGAGGAAGCCATTGATTGGGACTGAAAGGGTGTGGAGGAGAGAAGAAGAGTCTGCTGTACTATAGTCTCCTCAATTTTCTTAAATGAGACCTATGTTTGCATATAAAACAAAATTCTAAGTAAACTTATTCCTTGGTAAATGGAATTAATTCAAGATTGGAGTGATGGCTCAGTGGGCAAGAGTGCTTCTTGCTCTTCTAGGGGAGCTGAATTTGGTTGCCAGCACCAGGTCAGATAGCTTATGATGTCTGTAAGTCAAGCTCTAGGGGGTTCATCTGATGCCCTCTTCTGACCTCCGTAGCACCTGTATACATGTGGCATACAGACACATGAACAACAAAAAAAACCTTAAAACAGAGTTAAGTCACACTGCAAGGTATAGTCCTGACTCGCGTTTAAGCTAATAGGTTTTACACAGAAAATATAGTAGCACATTTAACAGTCAGATAAGGTCTCTTTAAGAACCAAGCTTTTCCTTCATGTTTTCATAGAGTTGGTGACTGCTCAGTGGATGCAAGGTATTAAGAAATATATCTTACTTTAATGATCATTTGAATTACAAAAGAGTATATTCTGGCACTTTGAGAGAAGTGCAGCCCAATAGCCTTATAGCCAGGGAGTTTGAAAGCAGGCCAGATCCTTCAAGAGTAGTGCTTAATTTTATTGTATATATTTGCAGAGACACTACCAAAAATGTAGTCTATTGACAAAAGCAGATATGAAAAATATTAAATTAAAATATAATATTTTGATATGTTTGTTATTAAAATAAAAAAGATACAGGTGTTTGGGATAGTATAGCAATTAAATATTATTTTGTTTAATTATGTAAGACATAATATTTATCATTTAACTTTTTTTTGGAGACAGTTTATGTAGCTGGCCTTGAACCCCTGATCCTTCTGTCTCTATTTCTCATGTACTGTGATTTCAGGCATGAATCACCATACCCAACCATTGTAACTATTTTTCAGTCCACATTTTAGCACCATTAAATACACTCATGTGCAATATTCACTGCTACATACAGAGTGTTTCACTGTCCCTAATAGGAATTCTTTTGTCATTATTAAATGGAGTATTGGTTTTAATATTTTACATCCCCTCAATTTAGACAGATCTAGACATGAGCTAACTCAAAGATGAAATCAAGAAGCAAAGAGAAACCTCAGTGTTTGTGTTAGTAGGAGGGGACAGACATGGGTACAGGCAGACACTATGGAGAGAGGCATTGACTTGCATTGGCATTCTTCTCCCATACATAGTTCTATGTAGTGTGCTCCTGGGTGACAAGTGGGGTGCAAAGATGGAGAACCCTGGGAAATCTCCAAAGTAAGCATACATGGGCTTTTACATGTATTTTTACATGATTCCCCCTCATGCCTATGTCTGAGCATGATTCCTCTGTTCATGTGATATAGTGTGAATATATATATATATATACCTCTCTGTGTGCTCATGTGTATGCATGGATACCGGTGAGTGTGCACCAATGTCATCAATGGTAAGGACATGTTTACCTTGTACATTCCAATATCATGTATGGTTAGAACAGGTGCTTACCTGGGACACTGGTCATTGGGGGTTACATTCCCCGCCAGACTCAACTCTGGAACCAGTGTGGGCTCCCCTGGCCTCCTCCTGCTGTGGGCTACTCTCTCCCGCACCTGCTGCTCTATGACAGCTGGGTCAGTGGGCTCTGGGGGGATGGGCTTCTTGAGCTCTTCCTCGGGAAAGGGTTCCTCAGCTTCCTCCTCTTCAATGTGTTCCTCTTCTTTTTGCTTCTTTTTCTTCTTTTTGGCCCTCTGTTGGGTAAGAGGTGACCTGGCTTCAAAACAGTCTCCAGGACTGTCCTTTAGGGCATGATACTCAGAGCAGAGAGGCCTGGACATCCCCCACCCCAAGCTTGTCTCCATTAGCATTTCCCTGTGCCTCTCAGTTCTCTCCCAAAGGGGAAACAAGCACAGAACAACCCCACCCCACCACCAAGGGCTTCTGAAATGAGACAAGACCTGCTTTGCATCAGCAGGGGCACCAACACCATCCAGGTAAAGTGCCCATGAATGGAAAATACACATTAGGCATGTGCATTAATGATTGTAAACAGTGCTATCAATACAGTGTGTGCATAGCACAGTGTCTGGGTGGATTTTGGATAAAGATATTAACCAATCAACCCCTTTTGCACCCTAGCAAGGGGGTAAGAAAGAGAAGAGCCAACAGGAGACTCCCATGTGGCCTGCTGGTCTAGCTTCCCTCCTCCTGGCTTGGGATCACTCTCTGTGGCTCCCTCTAAGCAGACCTACTCCAGGCTGAGCGATGTGTTACAAACCTGGGCTTTCCTCCAGGCCTTCCACTGCTGATGAGATGCTCTGTACTCTTCCATCTTCCTTGTGTATTCTTCCATGTGCTCTTCCAGCAATTCATGGATCTCAGCTTCAATCTCTGCTTCATATGCATCCTCATCTACTTTCTGGTCAACTTTTTCCCTTTAAATGAATTTTCAGATCTTGGTTATTTCTTGGAATGAAGTAAGGGTAATCATGCAGCAGATACAATGTGGGCTTGCCCTGAGTCAGGCTCTCTTCTAAAACTGTTGCTTATGTTAAACTGTGATCAACATGCTATCACCATCCTGGAGAAGACATTAACACAGACAGTTAAGAAACTTGCCTGTGAGTACACAGGCAGAAGAGCTACAGGCCTCCCAGCAATAGGGTCACTCTGGTTAAATGATCCCAAGGGTTGCCAAGACAGTGTAAATTCTTATCCCGTAATGCCTGAGGATTCATTTTCTACAGTTTTATTATGTCTTTATCACTGAGTCCCTTAAGCCACTGCCTGAATTTGAGTTGATGATTTCAAGTTGTTTTCTAATTGTTTTGTTGACAAGTCATCAGTTCATTCCAATCAAAAGAATGTATCCATAGTGTGTTTTGTAAAAGTCTGTAGAAGTGAGATACACCCTCCAACAAACCAACAAAAACCATGCAACACCATCTCAGTACTTGTGGTTTGAATGAGTATGGTGTCCATAGACTCATTTGTTTGAATGCTTGGCCCATGGGGAGTGGCATTATTAGGGAGTGTGGCCTTATTAGAGTAGGTGTGACCTTGCTGGAGGAAGTGTATCACTGGAGGCAGGTTTTGAAGTCTTATATATGCTCAAGCTATGCCATTGTCACATCCATTCTCCTGCTGCTGCCTGTGAATCCAGATGTAGAACTCTCTCAGCTCCTCCAGCACCATGTCTGCCTGTATGCTGCCATGCTTCTCACTATGACAATTATGAACTAAACCTCTGAAACTAAGGCAGCAACAATTAAATGTTTTCCTTTATAAGGGTTGCCTTAGCCATGGTATCTCTTCACAGCAATGAAACCCTAAATAAGACAGTACTAGTTAAACAGATGTGAAGGCTCCCTGCTCATCTACCAGGAGCTTTTCCACATTCATGACTAGAGAGACTCTTGGGAGGGACACAACGGACAGGCTGCACCCAGCCTGCCTGGCAGTCTTCCCAATGTGGTAAGGTTCAAGGAGCAATAATCATACTTGTGTCTGTACTGAACAAGTTTATGAATGGTTTATGTTTTGGACAATTGCAGCATCTCCATCACAATTTATAACTATTTTTGTCTAAACAATATGTATTGTTAAACAAGGTGTTATATAATTGCCTCAGTTTTCTACTTTTCTCACGTATATATGGGCACTCCATTTACCCCAAAGAAACACCCAGAAAGGGACCAATACCAGCAGCAGAGATGTTTTTTTTTTTTTTTTTTGTGGAAATTGAAGCATAGTTATGAGGCAATAAACCACACTCATAATAATATATGACATTCTCATGAACTAGGAATCACACGTCACCCAAGGATACTTTTCCTATACTACAAACAAGGAACAATTGAAAATGGATTGAAAATGAAATGGGACACACATAACTATAAAGATTATAGGAGCTGGTGAAGTAGTTATCTGTATGAAACAGGAGATAGAAAGTACAATAAAGAGTAATATTCTCTATTGTTTTAAAATTAAAACTCTCTTTAGAGGGAAAAGGGAGGAAGAAGAGTGGGAAAGGGGTGGAAAGGAAGAGGCAGGAATGGCTCCAGAACACAGAGAGGTCACGGATATCCGCAGCACATTTCATGAACACGTTCAGAAATCACACAAATTACAAACAAGTAAAGGAGGCATAATAAGCCCACCCTTATGTACAGTCAGGGAAATAGAAATTATACCAGCAGATGTTTGACCCCAATCAGGTGACAAGGACATTGATGAAGGCATCAAGGGATATCAACCCTCTGGAGTGCATTTGGAGTCAGCATGTCAAGTGGGAGAAATGTGTCCCTCAGGACTCAACAATTTCACTTCCAGGGACATTTCTGGAAACCTGGGTGCATGCACACTAAAAAGCAAGTTTGAAACTGTATATAGTGAAGTGTGTGTGTGTGTGTGTGTGTGTGTGTGTGTGTGTGTGTGTGTGTGTATGCATGGGTACACGTGTGGAATCTAGAGGTAGACATTGAATGTCTTCCACTATTGTTCTCAGCCTTTTGAGACAGCCTCCCTACCTGAACTTGGCTCTCATCAGTTGACTAGACTGGCCAGCCAGCGACCTCTGGGATCCACCTGTTCCCCACCCTCCCAAGCACTAGAATTCCAGACTTGTGTAAGTATGCCTGGCTTTTATCTTGGGTGCTAGGGATCTAAGCTCAGGTCTTCACCCTTATGCAGCAAGCATTCTCTCAACTGAGCTATCTCCTTATCTCCTACAGTGGAGTTTTATAAAACAAAACTGTAGCTATACACTGTCAATCAAAGAAGGAATTGTGTTTACATATTTATTCTACAAAAATGGAATACAAACAATATCATAAGTGTATATTTTTAAGGGTGATACACAGAGCCAGAAAAATGAAAATCATAGAAGTCCAGACAGCTGTTACTGTGGCTGGAGCGAGGCCTGGGAACTGTCAGGTGTCTGCAATGTGCTATTTCTCAGCCTGGGAAGCAGCTGCTGTTTGGTGGTAGTTTTTAAACTGTCTATGCACTACACATCTATCCTGATGTATGATACAGCCCAACAAACCGATATTTGAGAAGTCTTACTTTCTCAAGACAAGCTTCAGGGGCGTGTTTGTAAACCTCTGAAACTCTCGTAATGACTTCATCTCTTTCCAAACCTTTATGATAGTCTTAAGCAGTGTTCGATCTTTCTCTTGTTCAGCATCACGCAGTTTCCGCGTTTGCCTAAAAGATATAATAATTGATGAGTTTATATTAGTTGTCTTAGTTTATAAAATGTTAATAATGCTTTGTTATTGCATACTGAAGTAGACAGATGCAAGATTCAATCCTCCCTTGTACACGGGGCTGTAAAAGTGTAGCCCAGTTCCCAATTCAATGTTGACTTTCTTCTTCCACAGCTTTGCCACGGTTTCTAAGTAAATTTGGGATTCTTCATTTCTCCAATTCACTCATGTGGCAATTTTTTTCTTGCTAAGGGATTTCAGTATTTCTGGGAAACTGTTTTGTGAGGAACTCTGAAAGGAAGTAGAACAAAAGAGAAGGTAATAGGATCAGATATGTGTTTTGGAAGTTTTCTTTATTCTCTCTAGTTGAAACTGAATTTGGGAAACTAAATTATCTCTTAAAATTCTTTTCCAAACCATGCTCCCTCCAACTGACAGCTGCCTTTGGAGTTGTGAAAGAAAGGTATTAGCAGAAGTAGTAGTCATAATTAAAATAGGCAATGTGTATGGGGCTAAGTGTTAGTCAGTGTCCAGAGCTGAGGGGGCTGCAGAGGTGGGGTGAGTGAATGAGGAAGGGGCAGGATAACTGGAGTGGAGATGGTACAGATATGAGTGCTTTCTAGAAGTTTTGCCATAGATGGAACTATAATATAGAGGTATAACTGGATGGCACCTTGAAGTCCTTGAATTCTTATTTGCTCAAGAAAGAGCACATCTAGTGTGAAGCGCAGAAGAGAGTTAAGAGTCTGTCTCTGCAGCGCATGGCATCGTGATCCCTGCCTTATACATTCCAGCTCTTGTTCAGGGGATCAGCAACAGAGTCAGATGATGCTTTAAAAAGTCTTCAAGTAGTGCTGGTCCAGATTAACTGTACTGACCCAGGGCTCAGAAGATGTCAGGCTGGGGAAATCTCAGGGAAGTTGAGGGGTGATCAGATGGTTTCAGAGGGTTAAGGAAAGGGCCCACTCAACAAGGTATCTTAGATAGACCATTTATCCAAAGTTACTTTCTCTTAGGTGAAAACTCAAAGAGGGGATCTGTCCCTTCTTTTACTCCATCATTTATGCTAATGCTCAGAAGTTTTCATCTCCTGTGGCTGGGGAGTAACTGTAATGAGTCTGTGTCTGTGAGTCTGCCTCATACACAAGTCAGATGTTTTTCAAAATGATTCATCAATACAGTTCTAGGGAAAGCCATGGTTTCAAAAAAAATAATGCATTTTTATTTTATGGACATTGGTATGTCTTGTGAGGTTGTCAGATCCCCTGGAACAGGAGTTACAGACAGGTGTGAGCTGCCATGTGGGCACTGGGAATTGAACCCAGATCCTCTGGAAGAGCAGCCAGTGCTCTTAACCCCCCATGATCATTTTGAGTACAACTCTATAGTGTTACTCTTATCTTTGTCTCTCTCCTGCCCTTTTCCTCCCCCACCACTCTCCATGTCTCTGTCTCCTTCCCTCTCTTTTTTCTCTCCCTAGTCCTCTCTCTGTCTCTCTCAAGCCCATGTTTTCATGGCTACTCTATGTGAGCTTGTGATATTTTAAATATTAACCGGGCACTGGTGGCACACGCCTTTAATCCCAGCACTCGGGAGGCAGAGGCAGGCGGATCTCTGTGAGTTCGAGGCCAGCCTGGTCTACAAAGTGAGTCTAGGACAGCCAGAGCTGTTATACAGAGAAACCCTGTCTGGAAAAACCAAAAAAAAAAAAAAAAAAAAAAAGAAATAATTGTATAGGACCATGTACACCAATACCTCCATCATTTGAGAGGCCGAGGCAGGAGGACTGCCACAAAATTGAGGTCAGGCTTGTCTACATAATGAGTAAGGCCTGTCAAACACCCAATATGATTTTAATAATAATAATAATAACAACTTTCATCTTTAAGCATACTTTTAATTCTTTTTCAGTATACAAACTGCACTAATTCCCACTTTGCGAGAAGAATTTCCAATTCATGCCTAGATTGGAGAAAGAAAAAGCATACATTGAAACTCTGTGATTTATTACTTTCTGTTCTAAGAATTTGTTCTGTAAAAATACCCATGCACTAACACACAGATTGAGGGATTTTAGTAATTGCACAAATTAAAAGTTATCTGAGTAATGTCTGTCACTTGGGGAATTCACACTCTAGTAGACCTGTGCAAAGAATGGTTGCCTTTGAATGATAGAGACTTAGATGTGTGGCAAGAGGAAGAGGGCTAAGATGCAGGGCACATAAAAAAGCAGGTAACAGAATGAAATTCACAAGGATTTTTCAAAACAATAAAACATGTGTGAACAGCGCCTAATGTGTAAACACCCACAGTGTATACAACCATCAAGACACTGCTCACCAGGCCCTTCCCTGAGGGGTAGGACTTTCATAGTCTATATTTATTTATTTATTTATTTATTTAGGAGGAATGATCAGGGCTTTCCATTTTGAATTTTGAAATTATGAATAACCCAAAGAAACATAAAGTACAGATACTGCACAAGATGCTCCCCACTGACATTTCCTCTCAGTTACTCAGAACTTTTTCAATGATCTGTAATAATTACAACTGAAGACTGCCCTGCCCTGCCCTCTGCCAACCTTACACCTCTTCCCTCCCTCCCAGGACAAAGATTAGGGTGTGTACCTTTTCTGTCCACACCACAAATGTGTTACCCATGACACGTGAGTTTTGTTTATGTGTTCTTACTGCCCTGTGGGTCACACCACACAGCAATCAGGCTATGGCGTATAGGTTTATCATTCAACACTGCTTTCCAGATACTTCCATGTGGGAACATGCTATAAGCATGCAATCAGCATGCATCCATCTTCAACTGTGGAACATATGTCTGTGTCTACACAGATGTGACCCTGGTAGCATTGGGTTATTTCTAATCTCACTTTTGTGAATGATGCTACAGACATCATGGCTTTTGTCTCCCTGTGACACAGGCATGTGGCTCCTTAGAGTGCACACTCCTGAAATGCTGGGTTATAGCTGGTGAGTACCTTTCTATGCTAGACTAATTTTTTTAATTATTATTATTTTTAATAATTTCATATATATATACTTTTTATTCTCATTCCTTTTACCTCCCGGCCACCCCTGTCCACCCTGTACCCTCTTCACAAATCAAGTTTGTGACCCTCCAATATCAACCAGGACCATCTGTGTGACTGTCGGATTGGAGCTATCTGTTGGAGCCTAGTGGCCTCAGCTGTAGTTACACAACCAAAGACAGTGATTCATTTCCTCCTCTCCCAGAATCAATGTCAACAGTTCAGAGGTAAAGGGTAGGTAGGGCCTGTGAATCCCTCCCTCTTCCTTGACTCATTCCTAATCAGTCTGGTCTTTCTTTGCATTCTTGTTCCTATTATTAGACTTTAAATTATGCACTCATATGTTAGGTTATTAGTATCATTATTTGATCTGGCAGAATTTCAGATGAATTTGACTCGTTTTCAAAAGTCTGTAAATATAAACTCTAAATACATGGTCTAACAGAGAACAAGGGGAGGTCTTGAAAATTTTACTCACCGAATTTCAGATTTATATTCATTGATGGTTTTTTGGGTTGTGTCAAGAGACTGATGAGGTTTCTCTGGGTTAAGACCAGTCTGAAGAGCTTTTCTTAGTGCTTGAAGCTTAACAAGAGAGGTACAGAAGTTGTGTTAGAAACTCTATAATCCGGAGTGGAATGGTGAAATGTGGATGTTCAAGGCTACAGCCATCTCCAGAATTTCACCAAAATCACCAAAACCAACACAGAAAAAGAATTGCTGATTCTATTTTTATGAATCTGGAATTCTATAGAACAACATTTATCCATCTTTGTTCCAGAGGCCAGAGAGTCAGACTGCTTATTAGAAATATAAATTTTACTAAGCATCTCCCAAACAAGTGCACTTTCAAAGATGACAGTGAGTCTTTCTGGGTTCTTAACACAAAATAGTATTCTTTTGATAGGAAGAAATCACAAAACTGGAGATGTTCTAGGGTAGTGTCTTACATAGACAGCAAGGTTTTAAGGTAGGGGCCATATTGTCTGAAGTCATAATTGCCAGTAGAAGTCCCATGGGATAGTCTCACACTAGAAATGAATCCAAGGGGTAGCCATTCCTCTGTATCAGCTGAAGCAGCTGACTTGTATTTGGATGCTATACCATGGACTAAATCTACATAAAAATGATGCTGACAGAGAACAGACACATTCTCAAGGCATCAACAGTCTCAGATCCGAGATTACTTCATCAAGTAATAACTGTGTGTCACATGATGAGCATGTCTCATGGGTGGAATCACTTGCAGCACACACAAATCTTCCTCTGTAGGGCAAATTTGTGCTGCAGAATTCGGGCTTATAAAGTGCATGCCACCAACACTCTCCTGCAGTAGTTAATCCCAATTTTTCAACTTGATAAGATCCAGAATCATCTGGGAGATTGGCATCAGGGCTTGTGTGTGTGAGGGATTGTGTTGACTTAAGTTAATTGGGATGGGAGATCCACCTACTGTGGGCGCCACCATTCCTTGCACAGAGATCCTAGACTATATAAAATGGAGTAATGGTTGAGCACTAGCCAGTGTGTATTTGTTGTTCTTTGTTCCTGATCATAGATATGATCAGTTGCTTCAAGCTCCTGCCACCTCGACTTCCTCTCTATGATGGAGTGGGAGCCAAAATAAACCCTTCCTTCTTCAAGCTGCTCTTGTCAGGGCATTTTATCACAGCAACAGGAAGAGGAAATAAAACAACTTCCTTTTGCCTGTAGGTAGGACAGTGTGTCATACATCCAGACAGAGAAGACATGTAAAATAGGGAAAGAAACATGCGATGTTAGACGCTTCCCCACTAGAATAATCAGAATAACCCTCCCCATCATCAGCAAGCATGGAGAGCAAAAGTACCTTATCTGTAAGAAATTTTGTCTTGTTTCTTTGCTGCCTTGCAAGATACTGGTCATATAACTGGGCCAACTTGGATGCCAGGACATGCTCTCGGCTAAAACAGGGATGATGAGTGAAGATTAACCCTGAAATATCGATGTCCAGCTGGAAATTTCCTGGAGGGTCTCCAGATCCAATCATACACTGTCTACTGTGGACATACTTCACCGCCTGCCAAAGAGAGCAGGCTGTGAGTTCAAAGTACTTATTAGACAGTGCAGTCTTGTCCTCGAAGGAAAGGCTGTCAGATGCAAACTATGATGAATCTTTTTCACAGAGTTCCTTGTTTCTTGGAAGTCTTGCGTTTTGCAGCTGATGACCTTGAAAACCAATCATTATTTGGATAAAAGATGCCCTTTGTTGTAACACAGATCTTAAAATGTGTAGCATGTTGAATAACATAGGAAGAGGGGTGGGGGAAAGCTGAGCCCCATATGCAGAAAACAAGAAGGGAACTATTTGATGTAGAGTGTAAGACCACCTTCCTTCTAGAACCTCTCCAAGATATTGTCCACCAATCACCATTGTTTATTGAAGCTGGGGAACATCACTAATTTTGTGTTTATATTCCTTTCCTGGTTAGAGACAGACTGCTGTGTATATTTGAAATAATCAAAAATAAATAAAAAATTTGTAGGGCTTCTCATTAAAGACAAGCTGAATGTCATTTTAAAGGAGAATTTGGATGTTTTAGTAATTAAATATAGGACACACTATAGTGAGCCTCATAAGAAACCATAAATTGTAAATATATACCAGTAGTCTACTCGTCTAGGAGAAAAGTATAGAATTGACTGGGTAGGATGAAATAAGCTCATATATTCTTTCTTTGATTTCCAGTGCAGAAGCACAGCAATTTTACCAGCAAATCAGCATGCTTCACCAGAAATACAAGTACAGGAAACCATGTTGACAATAATAACTGCAAAGCCAGATACTCTACTAAACAAATGAAACATGTTTCTATGCACACACTACACACACACACACACACACACACACACACACACACACACACACACAGTATAGAGCTCCTTTTTCTCTCCTTAGTCACCTGTGCACTAACATTATAAAGCATGGGTCTCTAATGACAGAATGTCCTCTTCTGCATATTCCAAACCTCACCCCATCAGGTAATAGATTTTTTTTTTTTACCTCTCTAAATCACCTGCTACTTGATTCTGGACCTCACTGGATTGCAGACATTCATCAGTCATTGTGAAATGAAGAGGATGATGGATGCCAAGTGTTACAAGGCTCCACATGATTGACATGCTAATTAAATATTTCTCCTCAGTCTACCATTTCTATAGATGAAGATACAAAGAGACCCAGAGACAAACAAGTGATTTGCCCAAGGTCCCAAAGCAAGTTCAGAGATTCCAGTGCTTCTGGACCCAGTTCTGCATCCCTACCTGAGACACGCAAAAGAATTAAATGTGGAGAGTACTGATCATGTTCCCCATTGGTGATGCAGGATGGGGGCATCAATTCTGCCTTGAGGTATTACAGCATTCATTTAGCCTCACAATTTGCAAATAAAGCATTTATGCTGTACAATATTGTGATTTTCCAGTTAATATAAATAGCTTTCACAGCTCCTTCCTGCAAAAGAATTGAGCATTTGGTCTTAAAGCAGTACCTCCTGACTTCAGTCAGTGTCTACTGCATTAGCAGTTTACTAAACTATAAAAATCACATGGAACTGACACATATTCTTATGACCACTCAGATAACCTGCATTAGCCGGTTGTGGTGGCGCACGCCGGTAGGATTTGCTGAAGGAGGCAGAGGCAGGAGGATCACGAGATAACCTGCATTAGTTAAAATAACTTCAGTGGAGCAAGACACATACAATTAATTGTCAGTTACAGGGCTGTAGAGATGGCTCAGCCGTTAAAGGCTAGACTCACAACCAAAAATTGTCAGTTACAGATGTGATGGAAGTTTCCTCTCTGACTGCTAGTTCTGGCTCACTCTTCCCTCTCCATGGGAGTTTCCAGAATGATAATCACTCAGGGTGTCGTTCTCAGGTTCCAGCCTGTATTCTCAGGATGAGTAAGAGCCCGTGGTGGAGTGTTGCTATGTACTTGCAACGTTGCCTGGGGCACCTTTACCATGCATTCCTTTCCCAACTCCAGGATGAGCTTGCCTTCCAGTAACTGCTACTGGTCTCTCTACTTTAAGTGCTAAGTTCAGCTATTCAGAATGCCCAACCCTCACTGAATTAGGGAGGAAGAACCCTGGATATTTTCTTCTTCCATCTGTTGTATATGTTATAGACCTATAACTATCATTGAAAGAAATAGTAACAATTTCTCCCAAGGAGAGAATTTTCAAGTTGTGAAGTTGACATGATTCTTCATTCTTCATTTGAATACTAAAAAGTGAGGCTGTAAGAGATTGTGTTGGTGTGTGATCTGCTGGCATTTTCTCAGCAGATGCTAAAAAAGAAATTATATAAATATACATACAACTATATAAATATATATATTTACATATATATTTAAAAATATACATATATGTATATAAAATAACAAAGCTCAAGTTTAGCATCTCAGGCAGATCCCACATCATCTCTTCCAGGTCCTCCTGGAGATCATTCTCATTTTCCATTTCTAAGGATCATGCCATATCGCCTGGACTATGACCTGGGTGGGTATAGATTTCTTAACAACTGACTGGTATTTGTCCTTAGTATTGGTAGAGTGAGATGTGGCAAAAGTATCACCCTTTTCTTCTGGAGCCGTGGAGCTAAGCCATTAAGGGACACACACACACACACACACACACACACACACACACACACACACACACGGAGAATCCTGCCCTGTTACCATAAGGCAAGAAGAACCCAAAGAGGGAAAAAAACAGAGAGAGAGACTTCCAGCACCCAGCTCAAGTCCCAGTCTTTGGCTCTGCTTCCCACTCTGCCTCCTTCAGTTTTATAACTTAACATCATTGTGATGGCATCCGGCCTAAGGCTCCTAGCAGAGCTCTGCTGTTGTTGGTACTATGCTCCTGAACCTCTATAGGACTGTGAGATAAATAAATGTGTTTTCTTAAAACTCTAAGCTTCAGGTATTTTGCCACAGTAGCATGTATTATCTCATTTAGTCTGCACAGAATCTCTAGAAAAAGACGACATTGCTGATCCTATTTTATAGGCAAAGCATCAAGACACAGAAAGAGACCAAGGACCAAATGAGTGGTAAATCAAGAACACAAATCAAGCAGTTTGGTAGAGAGCTTCAGATAGGAGAGTAAAGGGATGTGTAAGGACAAAAGAACCTCAGATCAAGAAAAAGAGAGAGAGAGAAGGAAGAAACAGTCTTCCAGTACATGTGACTAGTAAAGAGAAAGGAAGAGGCAAAAGAAATGTGAAATAAGAGCGGCTACCTTGATTATGAGAATAAAGATGCTCACAGAGCTCTTCCAGCCAGGACACACACGTCTGAGTTGGGATCATGTGTTTAGACTCAGACTCATTCATATAATTGCTCTTTAGGCTTCCTGTGTGAGGTGGTGACTTATCTTTAAAAAGGGTCTATGTAGAATGCTATAAACTCAACTCAAGCTATTCAGTGGGCAGGGCAACTTTGATAACAAGGGATGAGAGCAAAGAGGGCCTGCATACCTTCTTGTACAAAGTCTCCAGTTCGGCCTTGGTGCTTTGCTCCTGTGTGGACAGTGATGGCCTTGAGGGAAATGGCTTGATGGGGCTGGGCAACGCCAGGATTCTGCCATCATCTCCAAACCACTTCCTCTCCTGTGCATCAAGCAGAGAGAAGGACCATATTTCTTTGTATTTAGGCAGAAAACATTTTGCGAAACATTTGCAGAGAATTTCTGTATTGGTTACATATTTCATGTATCACCTTGGACCCTGGAAGAGCTCTAAAAGTTTCTGTCTCCATTAAATTGATTCTTTACTAACACCCCCACTAGTAAGTTAAATTTAAGACAAGTAAATGGGCCAGCCATAGTGGCACATGCCTATAATCCCAGCACTTGGGAGGCAAAGGGCTGAGGATCTCTGAGTTCAAGACCAGCCTTGTCTACAAAGGGAGTTCCAGGACAGCAAGGGCTATAACGAGAAACACTCTCTCAAAACAAAGCAAACAACAACAACAACAACAAAAAAAAAAACAACAAACAAAAAACCCCAACATAGGAAAAAGACAACCAATTGAATGCTTAAGAAAAATCTTATGTTCTCTTAAAGATTTAAAGGGAACCAGAATTGAGATCATTCTTTATGTTGACAAAAAAAAAATTTGGGGCCTGGAAAAATGTTGGCATCTAGTTGGCAGAAGGTATGTTCTGAGCAGTTGAGAGGTGTTGTTGTTGCTTGGGGATCTCAGAAAGTACCACAGGACAGAGACACAAACCCAGAAAGAACCAGTTTCTCTTGACAGACTCTACAGAGGAAAAGTCTAGCGGATGGGGTCAGGGACCGGGCTCCTCTGGGCAGTGTAGTCATACTCACAGGTTCCTGTATCAGCAGTCTGTTCTCCATGATGTTCTCGTTGGTGCGTGCCACCTCTGGCCTTGCCCCGATGTAGAGACCTTCATCTTCCAAGAATCTGGGCTGCACATTCTCAGGAAGCTTTTTATAGGTTGGCACTAGGTAGTTTATAAATAAGTACAATAAACATGAGTGCCAGCCTCAACTTTCAAACTGCCATTTGGGGAATTAAAATAAACATCAGTGATCTCATTTATGGAAAAAAAAAAACATTTTGTAAATTTCTAGAAGCAGAGATGAGGAAAAGATGAATATTTTATTTGCAATATCATATAGAATCGTGTACTTAAAACACAGCACCTAAATAATTCAGCATTGAGCTAGGCCCTGGGGTGTTCTGAGAAGAATAACATGGCATTCAGAGCCAAGGGTCAGGGTATGGGAGTTTGAGCTTTCAGTTTTTAGCCTAATGAATTCAGGCCAGGCACTTGGAGCTCGATTCTTTTGTACAAGAAACTAATTGTTTTTCCTTCACTCAGTTCCTGGGAGAATTAGATGATGTCACATACAAAGAAATGGCTTGCAAACTAAAAAACTCCCAGCCTGGGAATGCAGTCAGTGTAGAGAATGAGCCAGCATGTACAAGGACCTGGGGCTGATGCCTGCCACTAAAAAGGAGAAGTTTCTCTGAGAGAAGCAATAGTGACCTGGATAGTCTGTGTGCTCAGAAACAATAGTGACTTGGATAATTTGTGTGCTCTTTTTTCGTTTTTAGTCATAAAAAGCAGATCTTTACTGAACCTCCTAGTGTCAGGGCTCCAGGCAAGGTTGGTGCTGTGTGGGGTCACTTAGGTGGAAGCAACATGCAGCAACAAGAAGCAAGGTCTATGGGATGACACTAGAGCCGTGGTTCTCAACCCCTTTGGGGGTCAAATGATGCTTTCACAGGGCTTGCCTAAGACCATCAGAAAATACAGATAGTTAAATTAAAACTTATAACAGTAGCAACAAAAATAATTTATGGAGCTGGAGAGATAGCTCACAGGTTAAGAGCACTGGCTGCTCTTTCAGAGGTCCTGAGTTCAATTCCCAGCAACCACATGATGGCTCACAACCATCTACGATGAGATCTGGTGCCCTCTTCTGGCCTGCAGACATACATGCAGACAGGACACTGTATACATTACAAATAAATTAAGAACAAACAAACAAAAAAAAAAGATAAAAAATAATTTATGGTTGGGGGGTCACCTCAACATGAGGGACTATGTTAAAGGTCACAGCGTTAGGAAGGTTGAGAACCACTGCTCTGAGTTCCGGTGAAGGAGACACAATGTAGACAGAAACTTAGGGAGGGGAGAGATGAACTCAAGATACAAGGAGTCTGCTCAGGTGCAGGCACTTGGCAATCCTGGTGTTGAGAGGTAGATGTGCTATTCAGGAGGGTGGACCCTGCAAGGGAAGAACACTTGCAGTCCTTTCATGAACCGCTTTTGCAGTCCTTTCATGAACCGCACAGTGGTTCTGTCAGCAATATTCTGCCCACAGTCATATGAGATAACGATGGAGCTCAAAGCTTACAGGTGTCCCTGTATTTAGCCTCTCGTCCCTACAATATCAGAATCACCATTCTGACATGGCTTTCTCTTAGGAGCCATGGGCTATACAACACAACACAAATGTATATGATGCTGTACCACCTGGGTACATGCAGTATACTGTGTGATGTTCACACCACCATAAAGCCACCTACTGACCTTAATCAGAATGCCTCCCTATCCTTCATCCAGATATCACTGTACTGAAGGCTGTGCATGTTGAGATACAAACTCGCTTCCAGAAAGCTGTGGTGCAGCAAGAGGGGGGTGGGGGGTGGGCAGGGTAGCAGGGAAGAGCAAGTGGAATGCTTCAGATCATAGGGAGCAGCTTGGGACTCTATGCTGGGGAGGGCTTTGAGACTCAAGAAGAGTTTAGATTTTTGTCAAGGCTGTGGGCTCACTGCAACAGAGCAGGCTGGAGAAAACAGAAGAAAGGGTGGGATAGGATGCCTGTGGAGCCAGGATGTAACTTAAGAGTCAATATTTACAGGGATTATAATTTTCATAATGACATTAAGCACCTGACCATGTTGTCTTGCCTGTGTGTGGCCATCACACCAAGTTTCCTATATATTCTACCCCCTGCAACCAGAAATACCCCAGTTCCTAGAAAACTCTCCTCTGGTCCTCAGAAAACATGGGGCACATTTCTTTATCATTCTTCATTCATCATACTAAAACACCAGGTCAGCACTACTCTCATGGTGTCTAAAAGTTTTCATTAAAATAGTTTTGACTGCACACCCAATATGTGTATCCTTACTTGTCACAAATAGGCTACTGTGCCAGCAAAACTAAATTAGGAAAAGGTGCTTTTCTGCCCTCCTGGGGTAAGTTCACACTCCTTTAAAATCCACTGCTGTCTACAACAGCAACAGCAATAGCAATGGGGCAGAAGCCATGGGGTTTGTCATCACACTGGGCCATTCACCCGTATTATCTCCTCAGTGATGTACCAAGTCAACTTTTATGCAATTTTTATTCCCTCCTTTCTTCAGCCAAGGTCCCTGGGAGTAAGAGAGCCTGTTCCTGGTTGTAGTCTGCTTTCCTACTCCTGCTTGGCCATGGAGTGTGTGCGATCGTGCGTGCATGCGCGCGCGCTCAGGTGAGTGTGACTGTGTGTTTGAGACAGGGTGGGATCTCTCACTAAACCTAGAGCTCACCTGGCCAGCCAGCTCCAAGGACCCAACTGTTTCTACTTCCCAGCCATGGAATTATGGGAGGTGCTACAGCATCTGGCTTTTCACATGGATGCCAGGGATCCAAACCCAGGTTGTCAAGCTTAAACACCAAGCACTATATCCACCGAGGCATCTCCACAGCCCCAAAGATGGTTCTTAGTTATTAAATCATATTCAAGCATAGACTCTGGAAAGGGTGGTCCTTATATGCCAGGCATATTTTATCTGCAGGAAGATGAAGGTGTCCACGCTGAGCATGGAAAGAGCTAGTACCTGTTAGCCGACTAGGTATGAAGAGCATTTCCTTTGCCTTCTGCAGCCGAACATGGGCACTTTCATATTCTGCGGCTCTGACCACCACAAAGTCATGGGCTGTGGGATCTAAGCCCAACAGGAAGTCTTCAGCATCCTTACCATTGAGTAGGTCTTCCTCTTCCTACATAACATTGAAAAGTAACAAGAGATGGTCACACCATGATTCTTAGGCAACTTGGGAAAAGAGTTACTAATACTGAACCCATGAAATTTAACATGTCTTTCAACAAAATTGTATTTTTCAGGCTTGGGGAGATTGGTATGTAGATAAAGGTGCTTACTATAAAAGCATGAGGATGCAGCTTCAAACTCCTAGAGCCCACATAAAAGCTAGGTGGACAATACGAGCATTTGTAATTGGAGTATTCCCATAGGGAGATTGGCCAGGAGAAGCCCTGAAGGTCCACTGGCCAGCTAGCTGTCACACACAGTGGACAAACAATATGGATCCTGTCTTAAGCAAGGTGGAAAGTAATGAGACACATCTAAATATCTCCTCTGGACTACACACGAGGACTACACACACAAACACATAGACACACACATTGTCCACACATACAAACACATTGTGCACACATCCACACAAACTGTATTTTCCTTTTGGTTCTTTTCATATGAAGGTGGCCTATCACATTTCACAAGTGGGTTTTCATTGGCTGCTTTTCGCTGTTCTACCTACTTGGAAAATTGTACACCAGAGGAAGCCAACTCAGAAGTGCTAACCCAAACAACAGTAATCCTAACAGGGCCCACAGCCTTTGAAGATGCTTATTTGATAACAATTACTCAAAGAACCAGGGCTCACAGATATGTAGCATAATTTATACTCAGGGGCTGTGTTTGGCACAAAAACTTACTCTCTTGTAAACCTAAGGCAGAGAGGCAGGTTTAATTTGCTTTTGGGAGCCAAGTGTTTGGTGTGTTTGTGGGCAAGGCAGAGCCTAGCAAGAAAACCTTTACACCATGTTCTTTTATTTCTTCTTTTACAAGAAAAGATGGACAGATTTAATCAAGGCCCTTACTACCCAATCTGTGGGCTGTGTCAAGGGCTATAGAAAATCAAGTGAGGCCAATTCGCACTGCATAGTGGTCCTCCTGCTTCCAGCCAATACCTGAGTGAGTGAGCTGTCCTGTGGGGTGGGGCAGGCTCCTCCCCATGCCTCCATCATCTCTGTCTTCCCACTCCCCACCTCCTTACCACCATCACTGCATCAGGTACCATTTTCTTTGCTTTCTCTTCTGCACATACTTCTTCTCCTTCTTGGTCCTCTTGATGAGTTCCGCCTCCATCTTTTACTTGTGTTTTCCTCTCTGATTCCTCTGGTTCGGGATCAAAGTTGAAAGTAAAGAAATTATAGGCCTCTTCTGCAGAGGGGAAACCAGGAGGGGCCTGCAGAGAAACAGGCAGCAGGAGCTTAAAAGAGGAAACTGAATGAGCCCCATGAAATTAAGTGACAGCTGGCTTGATTCGAATGCAGCTTATGGAGGCCTCCTGACTGTATTGTCTTTGCAGAAGGATAACTGAAGTACAGGCCATAGATTTTAACAGGAGCAGCAGGCAGTTGTCGAGTGCTTAAAATAAGTAACTCTAGTTACTTTCTCAACTCTTATTTTATGGGTTTGAGTGTTTCGCCTGCATGTCTGTGCTAGAAGAAGGCATCTGAGACCCAAGAACTGGAATAACATAATTGTGAGTGAGTATGTGAGTGCTGGGAACTGAACCTGAATCTTCTAGAAGAACAGCCAATGCTCTTTGTAGCTGAGCCATCTTTCTCCAGCTCTACTTTTTAAAAATATGGGCAAGCACATAATTACATCCCAGTAATCATAAAAATATAGTATTAATAAAAATAAGAGCTTTGGAAAAGATTATTAAAGTGTCAAATGGTATACTCACTGTTCTATGGGCCAATGCAGAGATAGTTTTGTTTAATAATGAGAAGCATAGGATATGTTTATCATTTTAACAAGTGACAGTTATTATCATTTTGGTACTTGAGTTGCTACCCTCATTCTTAATAACTGGGGCCACTTAAGAGCTGAAGAAGAACCTCTCTTCATTACTATTTCCTGTCTTACTTGCACCCCTCCTCCCTCCCCAAATGGGGCAGTATTTTTAATCTTGAAAAGTAGAAATCATCTCTCCTCCCACCCCCATGAAGCATGGCAGCAGGGGTCAGTTATGTAGATATGCATAGACATTTTCAAAAATAGAAACCAACATGATTTTCAAACAGAGTTTCTAACCTGGGGTTTTGACTTGATTTTTCGTACAGAATCACGGAATTTAACTCTTAAATAACTCTGCGAGTCATCTTCTTGTTGAGTGCCGTGTACCTCTTTACTTAGCTTTGTAAGGGGGGAAAAAGATATATTAAGACAAAAAATATAGAAACTAAGAGAGAGAGCGTATTAGTTGTTGATTATGTAGGAAGAGAAAGCCTATTGTGGGTGGCACCATTCCCTCAACAGAGAGTCTTGAACTATGTAGGAGTGACAAAAGCTAGCTGTGTATAAACAGCAAGTAAGCAAGCAAGGGACTATGCATTTATTCTTTGTTTTTTACTGTTTATATGCTGCTGTAAGTTCCACCTTCACTTCTCCACAATGGTAGATTAAAATTTGGAATTATAAGGCAAATAAGGCCTTTCTCTGTCCAGTTGCTTTTTGTCAGAGATTCTTCTATTATAGCAGCAGAAGTGAAACCACAGCAGTCTTCTAATGGCTTATCTTCTGCTCTTTGATCATCCTGTCATTTTCAGGCTTCACAGACTTCAGATATACATGAAGATGTTTTTTTTACATACCCCTGCTCTGTTAAGACCAAGCAAGTAAAAATCTTTATATGCAATAGGCCCCCAAATGAAAAGGCTTATTTTACTCTGAAGATCCACAAATCATTCATTTCACAGAAGATCATTTCCAGTGTCTAAAGAAAAGCATCAATTATGACTGGGTGTAAGTCCAGCATAGGAGCTCGGGCTCAAGGGACATCTTTCTCGCTGAGCCTCGGGTCTGGCTATTTGGTGAGCTGAGCCTTCTGCTTGTACAAGTTGAGTGCCCCTTATCACCCTCGGACCAGATTTGTTTCCAATTTTGAATATTGTTCAGATTTGGTAATATTTAAGGAACGTATACCAACTGGGGCTAAGAGTATAAGGTTCTGATAGAGCACATACCTATCAAGTGCAAGGCCCTGGATCCAGTTCAGGAAGAACACCAAGAAACTTCCTGTCTGAGAGGACCTGCTATGTGTGTCTGTTACTGACAGAAACACTGTTAACACATGCTAACTCACATAAACATTACTAAGAATTTGATGGTGGTTTTGCCCCTGTGGTGAAGAAGTAGAAACTATGGCAGACAATAGGAGAGCCTCATCTCAAAGTAGAAAGAATTCATGTCTTACCTCTGTGCCAAATTCAGTCTTTGTTTCCTTCTCACTGGGACTGTGCAGGCGCCGGGGTCTAGGGATGGGGACATCCCGCAGCAATGCACTTTCTGCCTTGGACTGAAAAACCAAACAGGAAAGTATTAGATATAAAAAACCTCAGCAGCCATCTCAATAAATAAGGATCAGTAAAAGAATTACACTCTGTCCTTCCATAGGGATCAGAGCAAGGAAAATAGTTTAGAAGAATGACCGCCATTTTCGAATGTAATTTTCATCTATGCCAATGTGAAGTATATTGACCTTTTAGGCCTTGAAGGACAGTTTGAATGGTTCTCAGATCCACACAGTTTAGAGCATACAAAGCAACCAAGACAAGCCCCCGGAAACCGCAATCAGCCCTAAAGGGAACATTTACGCTGTCACCCTTACCCTAGCAGCCTGAAGCTTCTCCCTCATGCGTTCCCTCATGGAAAATTCTGCGAAGCCTGTTCTGGAAGCTGAAGGGATGGGAGGTAAGCCTTAAAAACAATAAAAAAATAAATAAAGGAAGTTACTTTTAAACATTTATTTCCTCAGTGATTAAATATTAAAAAGGATATAATTAAGTTCTAGGCCTTTTGATAGTAACTATCACAAACTGTTTAGGATAATTAAGCAATGCAAACTAATAATCATTCACATTTGCCATTTTCTTAGGTACTAGTTTAGTGCATCACAGATGTTTTCTAAGTTAATCAGAAATCAGGTTGCTAAGAGACAAGCAACATTTGCTTATTCAAATGTATGGAGTTAGATGTTCTTTAAAAACCTCAAGAGATATATAGAATATATAACATTTAAAGATGTTTTCTTAAGATTTTTTGATATTGAGATATGTCAGCTCTTGACAGTACACCCTCCATTCTACTCCAAGTAGATGATGAGCATCAAAGAATCTCCATTTGGGGATGGCTGTATTAGTGGAATGCTAGCCACTGGGCAAGAAAAAGCCCTTGTTTCAACTGTAAACAGAATGCTGCCCAAAAAAGACAAAACTTTGAAACAGGTAAGTCGACAACCTAGCTCTGCCAAAACAGGGCAGGCAAGTCCTTCATAATTCCTGCTTTATATTTAATGTTTGTCAGAGATACTAGATCAAATGCTGAAGACAGATGCTCCAATGTTATAGGAGAAATTGGAGACTGTCCAGGCAGCCAGTTGTCTGTCATTTCTTAGTTTTGGAAGCTGCTTTGGGAGCTACTTGCACTAAACTTCCTGTTTATTCAGATATATTTATTATTCTCCGGTCTGTAATATGGTTGAAGACTAGATAGTTATAGTCTCACAGTGAAGTTTTAAGTTGTTTAGGAATTAAAAGGATGTTCTAGGTCTAAGAAGATGTTTTTTAAATTGGTAAAGCAAGTTAGAATGGAAACTGAGTTAAGTGTAGAACTTTAAACTCATCTAGATAATAGAATATTACTATTAGTTGCCAAATACATATGGACTGGACATTGGGAATTATAATGGATATTCTTTGAGGATTATCATTTACTTGGAGTAGAATGGGGGATGTGCTTATAATTTTCATAATTGTTGCCTAATTGTTCTTATTGTTTTGTATTGTATTTATTGTTATAAGAAAAAGAGCCTTTTATTGTACTAAAAGGGGGAGATGTTGAGGGGAAAAAGATACACCTTAAATTAAAAAAAAAAAGATAGAAGAGAGAGGGGGAAGAAGGTAGGGGTGTAGGACAAGGAGGGGAGGAGGAAAGGGACTGTGATTGAGATGTAATTTGAAGAAATAAATAAATGTTGAGGGAAAAAAAAAAGATGGAATTTTGCTAGTCCAGAGCTGCACGTAAGCAAACAGGCCACAATGCTGAAGCCTCTTTTGACAGTGGAAAAACATGCATTGCCATATCCTTTGGCAACATATCATAGATATCACTGAATATAGATGGGAACCACTTGAACAAGTGCACAGCTATCATGTGTTGGGTATGGTACCATGTGTGAAATGAATTATCATATGAATAACCATGGCATCTTCACTGGGTTGTCACCAGATGCTAACTCCAGGCTCAGGTGCTTTCATCACTGGCATCATTGACAATAAGTTCACACATGACAAATGACTGGCTTCCCTGATCATACACTCAGGAAATAGAATGCTTGAGATTTGGTTCCAGTTTTGTTCTTTGATACCTAATACCACCCCAAGAGAAATACAGGAAATAAGATGGTGTTTGAAGGATAGAATGTTAGGTTCATTGGAGTAGAATCTGTAGTGGGAATCTGGAGTAGGTAAGTTTGTAGGGTTTGGGGTGAGGTGAAGGGGAGCCTCTAATGTCCTGCTTAGGACTCTTGATTCTGTTTCCTGTGGAAGTTCTCACACAGGTGGAGAGAACAGAAGTCAATGTCATTAGTGTTTCCAGAAACTGCACTTGGAGGGCAGGTACAAAATGCCTGGGGTACAGTGGGTGCACCAGAGATCCAGTTAGGATGTCGTGGTATGAGAGCATAAGGAGAGCAGGTCAGTGGGAAAGAGAGAAAGAAAGAAGGAAGGAGGAAGAGAGAAAAGGAGGGAGGGAGGAGGAGGAGGAGAGAGAGAGATAAAGAAAGAGAGAGAGAGAGCAAGAAGAAAAAGAGAGAAGATGGAGACTAGTAGCTATGATACAACTAATGGTTCTCAATAGCAGCTGGGTCTACAGAACTGCCAAGTCACAAGCAAACCTACTGAGTGAATCTGACCAAGTCCAAGCAGTGTGGCTGCTTCAACTACACTCAGAAGGACTTTGGTAGAAGATAAAGGAGGAGGAGAGGGTAATAAGAGTAGACTGAGGCTATCTAGTAGATTGTGATGCTACTGAGAGAGAAACAGGGGAGGAGGGGAGCCAGGCTGGGAGATTCCAGGGGGAAGCTTTTGATGGGGGATGGGCATGAATTTTCTGAGCCATGTATTCAGGGAAAGAGAAAAATATCAAGTATCTAGCATCTCATTAAAAATGTGTAAAGAAAGAAATGGGGAACAAGAAGTGCAGAGGTCTGGAACATCTGTGAACAGGAAGCTGGGGTTTACGAGGAAGCAATTCTGGCCACACTGGTACAGTGACAGTGACTATATTTTAATGGGCTATCCTAGACTTCTCCCATTATCTGTAAGGTCTTTATGCTGTCCTATCAATCTTTAATATCATTGTGAGTTGTTTTCCTCAACCAAGGAAAACACCTCTGTGTTTGAGGATGTGGAAACTTTGTTCTTGCCAGCTTCTCTTTGCTACAGCAGTGAGCCTTTTTCTGATGTGCAGCTTCCTGGAAATATAATCACATCCTCCCCTTAAGTGGGCAAGTCCGATCCCCTCCCTGGGCAGGACAAGCCCAGCCAGTGTGGAACTGCACAGCTGGTTGGTTCAGTAATGGGAACACAATAACTGATAATCAGTTAGGGAGGAGTGTCTTGGGAGGTTTTAGTATTTGCAGCAATTTAAAGTAACTGTTTTCTGTATTGTACCACAACAAAAATTAAAGAGCCTAACCACTAGGCTGAAGAGAGTGAATTATGGGCTACCATGGTAGTAATGGCCACCCATATATCTCAATGAAACAGTCGTGGCTACCATCATATTTCGCTCAAACAACGACATGTATTTGCCTGAAGGACCTTTTAAAGTATAATGTCCTGGACATCTTCATGGCTGCTGTGTGTATACACTCTCTCGTGACTAATGGGTCATTACCATCATTACCACATTGCTCAGATTCTAGCTGGGAGATGACATGCCACCAAGCTGAACGAGGAAATCTATAAAACCTCTAAATGTCTTTTCCCAGCATAAACTTAAAAATAATCAGTCTTAAAGATAGCAATTGCTAAGGATTAAAGGGGAAGAAAGGATAAAATAAGAGTAGCATAGATTTTTAGGGGATAGATTTTAGGGTTGAGTAATTCCTCTGTATAGTAGGAAATTGCAGAGGTCCAGGCCCTTGTTCAGATGTTCCACAGTAACCAAGCCTTACTCCTTCAGGCACCTCTCCTGAAGTCTAACGTCAGAACTTTTGTTTCCTGTGTCTGTCTCTCCTGGTCTTTATGACTTTGAAAATGTATGTCTGAAATAAGTCATCTATTTCATTTACTCAAATTTCACTGAATTTTCTTTTCCACTAATACTGAGAAATTGGCTCCAAAGTGATACTTCAATCAGAGAAACTAGCAAGAACAAATGGGAAACAAAAAACAGATGTTAGTAAGAAACTGCTTCACATTGGATTGTGACTCTGTTAAGAGATGGTGCAAGGTGGACCCATGAGGGATGTGAATGCTTTAAAACTTGATTTGGATCTGGTGTGCATCCAGTGAAATTCTTTCTAATGTGGAATGTCAGGACCATATGTATCTGAGATGAGTAAGTTAGAAGCCAGAAGTTTTACTGCATAGATCTGCACATGAAGGAGGCCATATGATCATAGATGTGGGTCTTTCCAGTGTCTGAGTGTGGTCTGACCTTGACAACACTGGAAGACCTTTGTGAATGCTACAGAGTGTCAGAAAGTCACAGTCAAGGTGAGGACCTATGTTGAAAGTGCCAGTGGGTAGTCCAGACTTATGTGAGGTTTGGGAAATGAAGAGTCAAGGTAAGAACCACACATCTTCCAGGTAGACAGACTCAGTGGGAGGACGTGAAGCCCAATCTGCTCAGAGTGGTGAACACACACACCTAAACCAACAAGGACTGAATACAGAGCAGATAGGCTAGTTTTAGACACTGATCACCCAGCACATACTGTAAAGCACATCTGAATTTTGGCCTTGGGTGAGGCAGAATTCAAAGTCAGTCTGTGTCTCCAAGGTTGTCTGATCTGGTGTATGTGGACAGAGGGAGGACAGAGTGTGAGTCAACAACATGACTTCAGACCTTTACACAGGCACAAGGCTTACGGGAGCACAAGGAGGGTCCACTGAGCCCACTAGGCCCAGGGAATCATTTTAAAGGAGATGACTTGTGTATATTGAAGTTTGAAAGATAAAACAAATAAAAAAAGCCAGGATAAAACAAATAAAAAGTCAACGACAACAAAAATCCAATAGTAAATGTGTTGTTTTGGTAACTAAAGGATGGACTGTGTCATTCTTTATGGAAAAAGATCAGGAATGGCAGGGCTTAAAATCTCATGAAGATTCTGACTAGCTCTATGCTTCTTTTTAGGATTTTCCTCTGCTGTTAGGTTTATAGTACTGGGTTGAGTTATTAAAAAGATCACCCAGGGTTGAGTTTGTGGGTGGACAGTGATACCACAGGCAGCAGGTAGGAGCTCAGATCAACATCTTAGAGCAGGGGCCAGCTTTCATCACTTCTTCCTGTTTTAATACTTCCCAGACCTTGTCTTCTAACCTACTAAACAATGCCCAAGAATAGGATTACTTGGAAAATTAAATATAACACATAAAGACCTTAGTACAGTGCCTGCCACATCATTGACTAGCTCAGAACATCGTCTTAAGTTCATAACGTTTTCAGTTGTATCTGACTTATCTGTTTGTCTACACACCCATTGTTCTGTCTATCTAGAGTAAAAGTTTCAGATAAACCAGAAAGTTTCAAGCTTTTTAAGCGTTACTCAGGAATGTAAACATTTATATTTATATCAAGGTGAGGAGAACACAAAATTGGAGGTTTCACTTGGGAAATGTAGTAAATAATGCTTGTTAAGAAGTTATGATGAATAGCCTCGCAAATCACTTACGGAACATTAGCTTTAGCTCCAGTTAACAAGTGTTTCCCACGGGCTCACACTACAAATACACAACTTCCCCATAACATTAAAAAAGGGGACAGGAAGAGGCACACAGAGAAGGTTCAACATGAAAACCAACAGATACAAAACAGCAGAGTAAGGACCAAAACCACATGATCATCCCAACCGGTATGGAAAATGCAGTTGACAACATTTAATACTTCTTCAGGATAAAAATGTTCATAACCTAGAAAGAGGAGGAACCACCTCAACATAATAAAGGAAAAAGAAACCCTCAAAACTTACTGCTGATACCATACTCAATTCTCAATTTTTTTCCTTCTCTAAGATCAGACCAAAGAAAGATAACAGCTTTTGCTATTTCTATTCAATAGAGTGTTGAGACTCTTACCCAGAGCAACAAGACACAAAAAAGAAATAAAAAAATCATCCAGCTTGGGAAGTTAAAATTCAAATTATATCTATTTAGAGATTACATGATTTGCTATAATGAAATTCTAGTGATTTCACAAAAGACTTGTTAGAGTAACACATGAATTCAACCAAGTCGCAGGGTACAAAATGAATGCACAAAAATCAGTTGCAACAACAGACAATTCAAAATGAAATTAAGAAAACAATTCTACTTAGAATAACATAAAAAACTAAGTAATACACCTGGGAAGAAGTCAATGAAGGAAGTGAAGGGTTCATACACCCAAAAGTAAAATCAGCTGAAAGAAAGTAAAGATGAGAAAAATAAGTGGAAAGACTGCTTATCTGTGGATTTAAACACTCAATGTCATTAAAATGTCAATACTACCCATACAATCTGTAGATTTATCACAATTCTTGTGAAAAACACAATGATTTTTGTTTTGTGGAAATAGAAATATCTACGTTAGAGTGCTTAAGGATTGGCTGAGGACCTTGAATAGCTAAAGCAGTTCAGAAAGTGAACAAACTTCCAGGTCTCGCATTCTCTAATTACAAAACTCATTCCAAAGTCAGTCATCAAAACTGCATACAGTAGCATAAAAACAGAACTATAATCCAAATGGAACAGAATGAAGAACCCAGAAATAAATCCATGACTAGATGGTCAGATGATTCTCAACAGATATGCCAAGACCAACTGGTAGGAAAACACTGTATTCAACAAATGGAGTTGGGAAAATTCATGTCCCAAAAAACAAAGGAATGATACTGGGAGCTGATGGAATGGCTCAGCAAGTAAAGGCACTTGTCACCAAGCCTAACAACCTGAATTCTATCCCTAGGACTTACATAGTAGAGGGAGAGAACTGATTCACACAAGTTGTCCTTGAACCTTCATATGTGTACCATGGCACACACATGCTCCCCAACAATGTAAATACTTAAATTAATAGAAGATGAAATTGGATCTTCACCCAGTAAACAAAAAAACTAACTCAAAGTGGCTGAGGGAAAAGCTTTATGGCATTGAACTGGGCTATGAGCTTTTGGATAATGCCACTGAAAGTACAAGTGTCAGCAACAAAACAGGAAGTGGGGCTCCATCAAACTTGAAAACTCTCTGTGCACTGAAGGATGACATATTCTACAGAGTGAACACAGAGTCTGCCACGAGGGAGCTTCTGCCCTAGCAGAGCAGTCTGTTCCCAGCAGCTCTCAGGAGCATGCCCAGGAGGTGAGGTGTGTACTGAAAGAAAATGGCACAGGGGACATGATAGAGGTGAGAAAAACTGCTCGAGATGGAAGGTCTAGGAAGTTTTCTCCAGTCCCATTACCCCTCCCATCATCAGAGTCCTACATCCAATCCCATGTCCACCTGGGTACCCAAGGAGCATCTCACACTCTGCATCTTTTTCCTGATTACCAGCCCTCACCCATGTCCTTCCTGTTGCCCCTTTCCTCTGAAGATGGCAGCCTCACTTACCCAGGTACTCAGGCAAAGCCTTGGAGCCACTCACCATCCTTGTGCAACTCTGCTCCATCTGGTAATAAGGAAGCCCTCACGCTGCATTCACTGAGCAAGACAGGCTTCTGAATTTTAAGCCATGCAATCTATGATATTTGGTTAGGGCAGCCCAAGGTGACAAAGGCATGTAGAAAAAGAACAGCTATTTGGGATCAGTCTTGGTCTGGGATTCCTAGCAGCTCTAATTTCATGGTGTTGGAGCCACACTTTTCTTAGGGTTGGACTTAGGTCAGCTGCTTCCAAAGGCCTCTAGTGTCTAATGTTACTCCACTACCCAGCTCCCCACAGTACAAGAGTGTATCTGGAAGAAGGCAACATATTTCTCTTGTCTCATCTACTTTGCCTGAAAAGTCATGAGTGAAGGGTAGTGGTTTTCCCACAGCGGGCTCACTGTTTGGAGAAGAACAAATGCTGTAAAGTCCAAGGACAGGCTAAGGCTCTTAAAAAAAATCATCCTGTGTATGTACACATGTGCATGCACATCTATGTGTCTGAATGCATGTATGCATTTGCCTCAGTGAGCCTGTTACAAACCACAGGTGTCTAGCCTCTCCTTCCACTATACTTGAAATGGCGTCTCTTGGTTGTTTGCCCATGGGTATGCTAGGCTACCTGAGCTTTGAGGAATTCTTCTGTCTCCACCTCCCATAGTAGGTGTTGACATAGGAGTGTTGGGAATAGGCGTATTGGGATTACAGATATGTGTTACCATGTGAGGCTTTTACATGGGGTCTGGGGATTTGAACTTGAGTTTTCACACTCACAAGGCCAAGTACTTTTCCCACTGAGCCACCTCCCCAGCCCAAGGTTCCTAGAGGTAGAAGGTTAGCGTGCAGGGGCTGAGTGTGAATGTTGTAAAGGGGGAGTAAAGTTAGAAACTCCTCTCTGTTCTTCAGTCTCATTCCTGGCCTGCTACACTGACACTTGTATCCCCTCTGTCACTCTCCTTTGAATTCTGACATATCCCATCATCCATGCCATTTCTACGTTAGTTATCATGCTCTACTTTTCCTGATTAGAGAGAAGCCCCCAAAGTGTGTAGCTTGTCTTCTAGTCTGATGCTCCCCTAAATATTGAGCACAGAGTTGTGGCAAAGTGGGTAGAGTCCCCTTAAAGTGGGGCTTTCAAAACTCAACTACTGACAATTACTACATTCCCTTTTGCTTTGTCCTATTTAGGCAGCCTTGCCACGTCACACATAAAAACAATAACCCCAATTATGTCCCACATTGCTCAGTGCTGAGCGTGTGGTTGGCGGTTAGTAACTACCAGGTGACTACAACCAAGTTACTCACTCCGGGGCCCTCTCCGGGCTGTCAGGCTCAGGAGGTTGGTCTCGGGCTCTTCCTCCAACATTTCCTGCTGGCCACCATCTTGGAATTTGTCCGACACCATTTCCTCTGGGGGACTGGCGGGTGGCTGTGAACAGATCAGAAGTTTCTGAGATGGCTGGATTTCAATTGGCTCAGTTCCTATCGATAGTTGTGGTGGGTCACCATAGAAGGACTGAGCCCTAGTACTACCCATGCTGTACCCCATGGTTCCTTGCTCAGGTCACTGGGGTCAGCCTGAGCTGTTACTAGGCGACTTCCCATCACAGTGTCAAGGCACCCCAAAATAGGATGATAATTTTCACATTTGCCAGGGAAACAGCTTAAGGCTATACAGGAAATCACAACAGAATGCTTCATGTCCAACACCAAATAGACAGGAAAGGACTGTTCAAGTGTCATTGGCTAATCTGAGCGCATGCTGTTTCCCCACCGGGTGCCCCTGAGAATAGCCTGATGGTTATTTCCATCAAAGTCTTGAGGAAGCAGGGCTGGTAAGGATGTCTCTTTAGCCAGGCAGAGTAAAGCTCACAGCCAACTCTGGGCAAGCATATAACTACATTCTCTGTAAAGTCATTGCGATGAAGGGGGAATTGTAGCTCTGCCCTCTCTGTAAACTCAGTGCTATGCATGAGGAACTGTAGCATAGAGATTCAGATGGAAAGAGATGACTCTAAAGAATTTGGACATCTGAATACAACCACGGTTGGGGTCAAGGCTCTACAGCAGGTTAAATGAACAGGAGGATGTCCATAATTTTGGGTTTCCAAAACTCAGCCACTGAGCTACTACATACATTCCTTGTGGCTTTCTCCTATTTGGTCCTAAGTGCTGGGCAGCAGGCAGCTACAGTCCTCTGCCCAGGGTTGCAGAGCAACAAACAGGCTTAACTGTAACAATGGGTAAAAACTCAGGCACGATGTGGCTGTGAGTGTCCCTGTTCTCCTAGAGTGGGCCCCTGTGCTGAGGCAGCTCCTCCCAGCCCCCTGTGCCCTCCCTTAAATGGCTGCATTCCGCCTGCAGGACAAGTAGACAGCACTTGTTTTCTCCATTTTCCCTGGGGAAGCGCATAAGAGTTCTGAGGACTGACTGGGAGGGTTAGGTCCCAGACTCTTCCAGTCCCCTCTCAACCTCTCAGTTCCATCACTCCCTCTCCCAGCGGTATCATCATGTGACTACTAGCTCAAAATGGCGCTTCCTTTTCCTCCCTCCCAGGCTGGCATAATGATTCCTCCAGGCAAGTCTATAGCAGCCTCTTTTTTTGCCTTTCTTCTCCAGCCCAACAGCTCCTTATTAAAGGAACTGAGTTACCTTTCAGGGATGCTTCCAGCGGAGGAGGGAACTCCTGCAGAGAGGTGGGGGAGCAATGGCTGCAGGCTGGGGAGACAGGAGTTAACCTCGGGCTGAGACTAAAATGCGGAATTTGGGACTGGGAGTAGGAGAAAGAGGGAATCATCTAAGATTGTAATCCTGCACTGCCATCTACCGCCCACCACAGTCTGTGGCCGTCTGTGGCAGTGCTCAGATCAGCTGCTTTCTTCCTTTTCCTCCTTTATCCTTCTCCAAAGAGACAGGATAAAACATATAGAAAAGTAGAAAAGAAAAGATTTTATTTTATTTTTTAGCTTTTTAGCGTTATTCTGAGTGCCATCCCTCTATAAGCACCACACCAACATCTCACGGATTAGACCATACTCCTGCATCCCTGCCTCAGTTTCCAGGAGTAAGCCAAGAGTTGGTACCCACAGGAGGGATGCTTTCTGTGGTGGCATGCTAGTGAAGTTTCTATTGCTGTAACCAGAAACAGCCTGAGGAGAAAAGGGCTTATTTCATCTCACACTTCCAGAGAGTAGATCACCATGGAGAGAAGTCAGGGCAGGGATTTAAGGTAGGAACTGAAGCAGAGACCATGGAGGGACACTACTTACTGGATTGCTGCTAGGCTTATGCTCAACCTACCTTTATATACAGCCCAGGTCTACCTAGCTAGAGATGGCACTGGTCACAGTGGGCCGGGTCCTTTCACATCAACTATTACACAGGAAAAGTGCTCCAGAGATATCCCACAGGCCACTTCCTTAGTTGAGGTTCCCTCTTCCCATGAGTGTCAAGCTGGCAACGAAGATCAGCCATCACAGGTGGATTCTGTGTGACTTTGCAGAGGTGCAGGAAGGCTGTCCATCAATGATATAGATCAGTAATATTTTGCATGGATAGATGTGGTTTCTAATCACGTCTTACCTTTTTCTTTCTCTGTTGTCTTTGGACCTTTAGATTCTTCTTCTGTCTTCCCACCTCTGCCTCTACCTTATCTCCAGTGAACTCCTTTGTCAAAACACAAAGAGGAGAGGAGACTCTTCTTGAGGTATGAAGTTCCTCCCTGATCTCAGTACCCTCCAATACCCACTGTTGCAGTCTTGAGCAAAGGGGCAATTAACACAATCTAAGTGCCCACCCAGCAGCTATTCTTCCAAAAATAGGCATGTTCTGGAGCATTTTCTCTCCAACTGAAACATTGTAAGTGAAATGGTGTTAAAGGTCCCATTGGTATTGCTACAAGTGCTCATTCATGCTTTCAGCATTTATTGAGCACTACTGTGTACCAGATCCTGGGGGTATAGGGTCCATACAGTGTGGTCCCCACTCTCATCCTAAGAAAGGTGACTATCAAGTGAAGCTTCCAGGACAGATGCAGAGGCAAGGACAGGCAGTGGACTCATGTTTGAGATTTCATTTGCTGTTTCCCAGCTGAGTAGCAGGTGAGGCAAAAAAGGGAAAGAAACACCCCTATAAGTTGAATTAGCAGAAGAGTTTCAACTCACAGGGAATTTTGGCAGATCTCTTTGGAAAGGGAGAATTGTAAACATCAGTTTCTGTTTTCACATTATGTATTCTACATTTTACACCCTAGAGGTTAGAGCTAAAATCTCCAAAGCGTTCAAACTTCAACCTTTTCTAGTAATGAAGTTTTTTTATATGGTGGCATCAGCACTTCTGAGTGAGCAAGAAAGTGCAAGGTGGCTGGATGTGTAGTATAACCCTTGAGAAATCTAGGTCATCGTTTGCTTTTTAGTAGTGTCCTACTCCTCAGTCAATAGGGAAAGTGTCTAGTAGGAGCTATGGGAGGACAGAATGCAAGCTCAAAGCCACAGTGCTTCCTTTACTGCTAGATTACCAGACTGTTAAGTGAACAAACAACAGACAATATGTGATTAGCTCACAATCACGCGTGGCAACTTGCTTAAAGTTAGTCTGTGTGATTTTATAAAGGGTGACTCCAGCGGGCTGGAGAGAGGGCTCAGTTGTTAAGAGCAGTGGCTGCTCTTCCCAGCACCCATATGGTGCTCATAGTCCTCAGTAACTCCAGTTCCAGAGGATCTGACACCCTCATACAGCCATATATACAAGCAAAATACAAATTCACATAAAAATAAATAAATAAATAAACAAAAATGTCCTCAGGCTTTGTTTCCTGTGGTCTCAAACTCACAAGACTTAATGCAACAGGATGTAAGGGTTTGGAGGGACGCTCTGTCCTCAGCTAAATAGGCTGCAGTCTCCACTGTAGGTGGCTTCCCTTGTCTGGTCTGAGGTTTTGTACAACAGGAATCAGAAATGGCAAGACTTGGGGGACAGGATTTCATTCATAACATGCAATTGTCAGAAATGGTTAGATTTATTAGAATTGGTGTTCTCAGAGCTGGGCCCAGTAGCAGACAGTGAGAGCTGTTGTATACTGTGTTCATGAAATGGTGGCAAAGAACATTCAGGGAGAGGTGAGACTGCAGGATGCCAGGCCCCATTATCTGCCTCCTTCCCTACCAAAGGCAGATAAAGAACACTTGGAGTGTGTGTGCTGGCATATATTAAATTAAACTAAGTTTGGCCTAAGGATGCCTCTGTACTTGGCAGATAGAACAAATGATAATTTACTATGCAAATGAACTAAAATAGAGATGAGGGTATATTTTTCTAACAAATAGTTCTGTCTTGGAGAATTCCCAGTCAATCACAGGCCAGCAAATGATCAAACATGTTCAAGCAAGGTAACAGTGAATTGTAGTCAAGC
Source organism: Lophiomys imhausi (assembly GCA_907164525.1). Classification (NCBI taxonomy): domain Eukaryota; kingdom Metazoa; phylum Chordata; class Mammalia; order Rodentia; family Muridae; genus Lophiomys; species Lophiomys imhausi. The sequence goes on from CAJQZJ010034331.1 coordinate 1,981,832, forward strand.
AAGCCTTTCTAGGACCTCACGTCTGTTTTCCACCCTTAGTGTACCTGCCATGGTGCAGCACACAGCTCCCCACAGCTCTTCAGGTTCTTATAGCTGACTGATTTGGATAAAATTAATTTATCAGGAGCATCAATCTTAACACTTGCAGTAAATGCTTGTTGCTAGACCGAACTTCCTCACCCACAAAGGGCCCCAAGGGGAAGCCAAGCAGCGACTTACTTCTGAAATTATTTTTACTTTTTCTTCCTTGGGATTCATCTTGTCTGTGATGGATTCCTGACTGAGAAAGAACAAGGAAGAGGTCAGGCATAGTGAAATCAACAATGTCTCTTTCTTGCTGTTGATGGGTACAGACTGAGAAGCTTATGCACGTTGGTTGTTGAGCTGTTTTCCACAAGCATTTCAGACCCCAGGCATGGGGGGCATATAAGAAGGGAAGCTAGTACTCTGTCCCTAGCACACCCTGCCAGTCAGATGGACCTTGGCCAGAACTCAGCAGCAAAAGACCTTTTCTGGACGTCCTCCCTTCCCACTCTCTAAGTCTCAATTTTTAATCTTCTCATTTTAATGAGGAGAGAGGTGAGACTAGAGAGGGTGGCAGATCCCCCCACCTCCTGCAGCTCCCATTGGCTCACAGCACCCCTTCGGTTCTATTTGTTAATAGTGCCTTGGTCTCTCCTGCTCTCCTCTCTGCTTTCACCCAGCCCAACTCTCAGCTGTCAGTGGGTCCCACCACTTTCCTCCTCAAAACCATGATCTTGTAACTTCCCACCCCACTCTGGACAGTCATTTATTCCTGCTTTATAGGTTCATTGCTATCAGTGTTAAAAAAATAACCCCATCTTTTCCTTACACACACACACACACAATGCCTTCTCTCCCTTTCTCTTTGGAACTCTTGCTCTATTTTTCAGCCTTTCTAGGAACACCATGAAAACACTCCCCACTTTCCTAATCTTTATTATTTTGGGTATGTTTGGGGTATCTAATGCTCCCTGTGCCTTCTCTTCCTGCATTTCTGTGTCTGAAGATTAGTTTTCTTTCTCACAGAGTGAACCTCATCAGATGTGTCACCCACACACTTTCTTCACTTGGCTTCTGGAGCAGGTTCCTTTCTGGTGTTCTTGCCACTCATAGAATACCCCTTCTCAGGTACTTTTACTGGTTTCTCATCTCCCCAACACCAAATACAGGTGAGGCTTGGCCCTGCCTGTTCTAATTAGACACTCCCCTGGCTGTCTAATTCTAACTCTTGGCCTGACATACTGTATATACATGGATCTTTACCACTTTTAAGTGATAAGAGTCTAGACACTTCCTCAGAATGCTAGAACCCAAGATTTGAGTGTGTCATATCAAGGTAGAAAAACAGCTAGTACAAAGGCCCTGAGGCCAGAGGGTCCAAATGCAAAACCATGCAAGGGAACCTTCTACATATTCCCTTGCCCCTAAATGAAACTCTTGGCCTTTGCCTATGAGCCTGTGCTTCCAACTTCCAGTGGTACAAAACAAATCCATTGTACCCAGGACAGAACCCTTGCAACCATCCTTACATGTTATCATTCTCCTATGATAAGCATACGTGTGATAATTTTATGTCAACTTGACTAGATTAAGGCATACTTAAAAACCTGGGAAATTACTATTCTGTGTGTCTGGGAGCATATTTCCCAAGTTACATTGATGTTTGAGTCTGAATGGACCAGATAAAGAAAAGCCACTTCCAAAACGAGGGGCACCATCTAATTATCCAAGACCCAGAGAGAACAAATACAAAAGGAGAATTAGCCTATCCTTCAACCCCTAAGATCCAAGATGCTTCCATCTTCTGAAGTCTAGTCTCTCTAGCCTTAGGACACCAGGACTCATACTAGCTCCCAACCCCCACCCCTTCATCGCAGGCTTTTGGCCATAAGCCTAGAGGGACACCATTGGGTGCCCTGGGTTAGAGGCCTTCAGTCTTGGACTGCCTTACACTACCAACAAGCAAGGTCCCCAGCCTGCAGACTACTTGCTGTCCACATCTATTTCCTAAAATCCTACCAGCTTTTTAGTTGTATCCAGGACTGTACCTGTAAGACCTCTGCTACTAGGGCTGTGGTCAAGTCAAGCCCAATTGTCTCCCTTACAGACTGTCCTGGCAACCTCCTGACTTTTCTGCTCCCCATATTGCTCACCTACAGTGGTCTCTACAGAAATCCAGACTGAGTGGTTGGAAATTTAAGTAGGATGGTGACATTCCACCACTCACAGTCCTCCAGTGACTTTTCTTTGGCTAATGAGTCAATTCCAAAATAGTGTCAAAACCTTTCAGTTCCCTTGTATGATTTTGCATTTGGACCCTCTGGCTTCAGGGCCTTTGTACTAGCTGTGTTTTCTATGTAGACATTTCTTTTAGAAGCTAGCTACACTATTATTCTCTCTCTCTCTGACACACACACACACACACACACACACACACACACACACACACACACA
>CAJQZJ010034331.1:1984319-1997938 GCA_907164525.1 Lophiomys imhausi
CACACACACACACACACACACACACACACACACACACACACACACACCACAGTTCCTTTGAGTCTCTGGTAACACTTCACTTTCAGAGGGGTCTTCTCTGAGAGGTCTTTATACAATAACATTCCCATTGTGTTATGAACCCTCCAAGGACTTCATGAGTACCTTACAATGACTTCTTTTTCTGTAATACTTACCACCAGTCTACACTTGTAATTATACGTCGGGTTAGTGCCTGCCTATCAGCATTAGAACGGAGCTTCAGGAAAGCAGGAGCAGCACGTTGTGTGATGTTTGTTTATCGCCGGAGCCTTTCTTTGCCCATGCCTCTCAGTAGACAGTGCATGCGCATTTGTCAAAGGAATGATTCAATTGGTATATTGATCCATTTTTATGTTCACATTCGGGAGTCCTTCAAAGCTTAACTAGGATGCTGTGAAGATTAGATGAGAGAAGATGAGAAATATTAGGCACAGGGCTGACGAATCTTAAGCCTTAATCTTCTGGGAGCCAAATCTCAGTGGCACTGGGCCAGTTAAGTAGCTCACCCCAGGTGTTCAAGGTTTTGTTGACCCTCCCAGGGAATTAACATGTTAATAAAAAACAAATGGTCTTTAAGTCAGATGTTTTCCATAAGGACCCCTCAGGAAGCTCAAGCAGGAGAAGGGAAAAGAAGAAAGCGAACCTGGAGGTAAAGAGGTGTGTGTGGGTTACTGGAGGGGCCAGGAAACATTCAAGGAGAGGCCTACAGACAGCAATGCAATGGCTCTGATGAGCACCTCCGGCCCTTAAGAACTGGAAATAAAGAATGTAAAATATTTTAGTTAGCAGAAAACTGACTCTCCATAAATTAAAAAAATGGTATATAGAAGGAAAAAGTAGAAGTGGAAAATGACAAATGTAATGGACTTGCTTTCTCTCTCTCCATTCTTTCCCGATCATTACCTTCGAATGAGTTTTGAAAGAAATCAAATGACACCAAAATTTATCTTTCCTATGAGCACTGCTGCTCCAAAAAGATGAATAAACACAACTCAGCTTTAATAAGCCCCTGTCATCAGCATTTGCCTTGGCCACTTGTTAATATATTTTATGACAATATCAAAATAAAAGCCCTGGGTTTGCAGACCTGGAGCTTTGCAGTCTCTCTATACACATTCTATTCATTCCCACATAGTAGTTTTAAGTAGTACACATGCCAACTTAGACCCAAGGAAACTAAGATTTGAAAAGATATGTGATGTGTTTAAGGTCATAGGTTTTAAACCTCACACTCAGAGTCTGACCTTTGCACTTTGTGGTTCCAAAGTTCTCCCTGGTCCCAGTTACCACACTCTTTGACTCTTTCAGTCTTGCTAAAACAAGATCACCATCACTATTCTATACTATCCTTATTGTGACAGTGCTTACAATGGAAAGCCACAAATACCATAGCAGTGAGGAAGGGCATAGGTGTCACTAGGCCAATAATCTATTTTACACAATACAGAAAACAAACACATTTTTTTTTTTTTTGGTTTTTCGAGACAGGGTTTCTCTGAATATCTCTGGCTGTCCTGGACTCGCTTTGTAGACCAGGCTGGCCTCGAACTCACAAAGATCCGCCTGCCTCTGCCTCCCAAGTGCTGGGATTAAAGGCGTGCGCCACCACTGCCTGGCTACAAACACATTTTTAAAGGAAAGTACCTACACTGTTATCTGACCACATAGACTGTCACTAAAATCAGCCAATCAGAGTGACATCCAGGACCCCTGTGATGACTCTACAGGATATAGAGAAGGACTGGGAGGATGAAGCTGCATGGTATTAAGCTCTTCTCAATTCTGCTACTCCCAAGGGATAGCATACTAATTATACAAATAAATGATGGTTTTAAAGAGTGAGGCCCTTGTGAAAAAAAAGTGTGGTCCTGGATTCAAAGTCCCCTCTTCTCAGCAGCTGTGTGATCTTGAAACAACATTGTCAATTCTATAAAATTACTAATTCCTACCTTCGGACATGGTTTCTTATGGTCTCCATACTGGAGAGATTGTAATAAAATGAATGTCACAGATCAGGTAGGTTTTATTATTTATAATGTTATCAGAATTAGGGTCAGAACCTGAGCCTTGACAACCCTAACAAGATAGGCTTGCCACCAGTCCCCCAGTAGGCCAACAAAAGAGAATAATAGAAAAATCAGAAAGAGGAGATTTCTTCAATGTGGTGACTATGGGAAGTGGAGCAAAGAGGTCCAGTGATGCTGAAGTCTGTCTTCCGGGGTCCTGATATGATATTTAGGTCTGAATGAAAGGTACCAGAGGGGATCCATAACTAAGCAGTTTTGGCCAAGGTGTGGTCCTGCCCATCACTGACACATCATTGTCTCTGCCCAGTATCTTCTGCAAGGTGACTGAGAAGCTGTCAGAACTGTCTTTCTTGGAGACAAGTTCTCCCTCCAGCTGGTCCCAGCACTCTCATCTTTTCCTTCTCCCAGGATGGTTCACTAAGGAAATCTAATTCCTAGCATCCATTGTTTTAATAGTCTGGTAGCTGAAGGGAGAGAGGCATAAATCTCTCTTTAGAGTGTCTTTTTTTCCAACCAGGATGGTCATAAGAGGTCATGGGTTGGGAGGGAAAATGGGAGGGAAGGATATAAAGGGGGAGAAGATCTTGGGAGGCGGAGGAAAGTCATAAGAAAAGCCTTAGGGTGTTGTGCTCCACTCCCCTTACTCTTTAGTTTTTGTTTTCAACCCCTGACAGCCTAATCAAATCTCTTCCCCTCTTCCTCCAGGCAGGTCCAGGCCTCTTGCTTTTCCTTGTCCATTTGAAGTGTTTCTGGAACCTCCTGCCTTCCTACCCATGCTCACTTTCTCTCTTCAGAGAGAAGAGGCTTTTCCTGCCCCTCCCATTCAAAGCCGGGAAATCTCAGGAGATGGCACGGGCTCTTTTTATGATTAATTACGTAACAGAAAGATACTCTAACCGCAGCTTCTACAGTACAAGGTTAGTGACATGACTGTGTGTGTTCATTTAATCAGATGGATACGACACCTTTGGCTTGAAGAGTGCAGGCCAGGACACAGGCTGTGCTCTCCTGTATTGGCCCAAACAGTTGCCCAGCAGTGCATGAAGCTCCTCCCTGGAAGGGATCCTGCTATGCGCCAAGCTCTTAGACCTTTTTTTACAAATCTGTTTTGATGCTTATCTCACATGCTCTGCTTACCTGTTTATACATCTCCTTCTCCAGCAAATCTCAGCACTGGACCTGGTCTGTTTGTACACTGTAGACTTGAGTTCAGCATCTGTTGCATTATTGATGCTCAATAAAACCTGAACGATTCTGTGCATGAACTCTAGGTCAACTATCTATATCTAGAGTGATCTACATATATATGCTCATATACATATATCTCTTTTCCCCATATACAGTCTCCTGCTCTCTATATCATACTGGCATTACACTTAGTTGCAGAAACCTATAAAATGCAATAGCAGATGCTTATTTCCCGTTAGACTTTATTAGCTTTTCATAGCACCTCTTTGCAAAAATGAAAACAATCAGTTTAAATGACGACCAGTAGATTTTTCTGGAGCTTGGCGGCCCTCAGTCCTGTGGTTCAGAGCTCTTTGTCCAATACCAAGAAAAGTGAAGTTTTCGGCGCTGAGTACTTCCTCCCTCCTGGCTCTTCTGAAACAGTTTAAGCTAAAGGCCTGAAAGCAACGTGTAGTTAGTGTTTTTGCAGGACACTGGCCAGACATAACTGCACTAGGCCTCTCTGTGAACCAGTTTGCATTTCCTGCAAGCTACACACCAGACAGCAGCTGAAATCAAAGCTGTTCCTGCAGTGTCCCTACTTTCCATTCAGAGAGTAAAGCCAAAAACTAGATTTGAGTCCCTACAGCTACACTGTGCTCAATCCATTTTCATGGCAGCCAGGGAGGGGCTTACCTCCAAGCCGGAACTGGAAGGACAGAGAAGCAGGACACTTCGGCTTGCAGCCCTGCCTCTGCTAAAAACTGATTTACCTTAAGTCCACTCTACAAATCGCACTTTGGAGATTCCATTCATTTTCTGGGATGCAGGGATGTGATGAGAGACCAGCTGTGTCAAGCCAGGGAATCTTTTACAAATGAACTAGGGGTGGGCTGGGATAAGGGAGGCTGCTTCCTGTGAAGCTGCAGTCTCAGGGCAAAACACCGGCTTAGCAACCAGTTCCCAGGGAAGGTCACTAGGCGGCTTTTTTTTTTTTTCTTTTAAAGTGACAGTTTACTTTTAAGTCTTGGAATATGAGCTTGCTTGGCAAGCAGAGGAAAATAACCTGCTGAAGAGAAACAAAGGAAAGGTCACTCACTGGGCAGCTGGGGAGAGAGGACAGGCTCTCAGCGTGGTGCCCTGCCTCATGTCACTAGATTGCATCATATTTTGAGTAAAGGACAGAAGGTATTCACAAGTAGAGTAACTTAGAATGAGGGCAGGCCACGCATGTGGAGGAGGAGATGTCTAAACCAACAGCAGTGAAGACTGTGGAGGGGCATCAGGGCTCCAGCATGTGTTGTATCAGGATGTTTGTTGTCTGTGCACGAAGCTTGAAGGCACAACCTTAACCTCTGTTTAATCTCTGAATCCTCACTATATATGACCCATTAGGAATACAACAAACATGATGGCTCAAAAAAAGGCAAGGAAGTAGGAGAAAAGGCAAAGTAGACAGAGCAGTAATGACTAGACCCAGAGCATCTACTGACCAAGCTCAGCCATAGATTCAGGAACTCCACAGACCAAGACCTCCTAACCTCAGGTGTTCCTCAGAAGCCTGTGATTTTGTTTTAATTCTAAACCCACCAGCTTAACCAACCACCCTATCACAGCCTTCCTTCCAGGGAAAATCCCAGTAAAGTGTCTCTTTTGGAGCCTGTAGCTCACTGATTGGCCAGACTGCTGGCCAATGACTTTCAGTGATCAGCCTGAGACAGAGAGTCTGCCTTCCTAATTCTGGGATTACAGATGCCTGAAACCACTTGACTTTTTATGTGGGTGATGGGGACCTGGACTCAGTATTTTATTGATTGAGACATTTCCCCAGCCCAAGAAACAAATTTATAACCATTATGCTATTCTGTTATACAATTATATGTTTCTTGCTTTGAAGGGTGACCTTTCTACTTAACAACCATGTCTATGTCTGCATGTCTCACCATACCAGAGAACCAGAGTTCACTTTTTTTAAAATTTATTTTTATTTCTTCAAGTTACATCTTTTTGACAGATGTATCAATTTCTTCAATTTTATCCTCTGTGCCTTAAATTCTTTCTTCCATCTCTTGTATTCTGTTGGTGATGCTAGTGTCTGTAGTTCCTTTTCTTTTCTTAGGGTTTTTCAGTTCTATGGATGTCTCAGATTGGATTTTCTTTATTGCTTCAACTTCCCTTTTCAGGTCTTCCATTCCTTTAAGTGCTTTATTCATTTCCATCACCTCTTTTGGAGTATTTTGTTGTTGCTCTCTGAGATATTTGATTTCCTCCCTTAGGCCTTCTATTATTAATATAAGCATAGGATTAAGGTCATTTTCCTTTGTTTCAATCATGTAATGATGTCCAGAGTTGTCTGTAGTATTATTGATAGGTTCTGGAGACATCATATTGCTTTGTTTTTTTTTTTTTTTTTAACCATGTTTTTGCGCTGACCTTTTGTCATCTGATTGACCCTGGTGTTGTCTGTTTGTTTCTTTTGTCAGTTGACCTTGGTGCTCAGGAAAACTCCCTGTTTTGGGGGTTGGGTGATCCTGAGATCCTGGTGTCCACCTTCAGATGGTGGGTAGGTTCCTGTAATAGAATGGCTCTCAGAGAGTAACTGCAGCTCTCCTCAACTGATTGTGACCCAATTGGACCAATATACAGGGGATTGGAGTGGGGAGGGGGCTATCCTCTGAGGACCTGAGAGCTGGCAGGTCTCCTCAGAAAGGCAGGTAGAGTTGTGATTGAACCTGTGTTCTCCCCTCACAGGCACAGTCATTCTGGTTCAGCAGCTAGGCTGACCATGCAGGCAGGGAGCTCTGCTCAAGACAGGTGCCAGCCTCAGTGTGCCTGTTGCTGACTGCCTCAAATGCTTGGGTGCTATTGTTTTCCAATACTTGTGGAAAACACACAGTCGCCAGCTCTGTTTGCAGTCAGTCTTGGCTCCTAATTGCTTTGCTGTGACTGGGTTAGGTTTCTGCCTCTCAGCTACAGAGCACACTGTGCTGCCATATTGGGAACTCAGGAAAGAAAATCTTATTTACCTTTGCTCTTGTTGTCTGGCTGTTTTTCCCTGTTGGGTGTACAGGTCCACGTGCAGGCTGGATATCAGGCAGACAGGCGTGACCACTGATCTGTGGCTGGAGACATGGGCTGGATCCGTGGGCTGCATCCACCTGTGGGCTAGATCTGCTCTAGCCTGTGCACTCCTTTCCAGATGGGTGACCGAGCTGGCTGATCTCAGGGTGGTCCAGAGTTCACTTTTTAACATGTGTGTGCAGTGTACATATGAGTTAGCATGTTTGTGTGGTGTGTGTGATGGGGAGCAGGTAGGTGGAAGACTAAGGAAATGACATGCTCCTCATATTATAGTGACATCTTCACTCCCAGTACCACACAATCTGACATTATGTGGAGGTAGTGTCCTTACAGAGTGTATTGGCTAGTTCTGTGTCAACTTGACAGATGCTAGAGTCATCAGAGTGGAGGGAACCTCAATTAAGAAAATGTCTCTACTACCTATGCCAAGACAGGGTAGGCAAGTCCTTCATAATTCCTACTTTACAATCAATGTCTGTCAGAGAAACAGAGCCAAACGGCTGAAGATTGATGCTGTAATGTATGGAGAGAAAATGGGAACTGTCCAGGCAGCCACGGTATGCCATTTCTTAGTTTTGGAAGCTGCAGGCCCTGTACTTCCTATATAACCAGATATATTTATCCTTCTCAGGTCTCTGAGGTGATTGAAGACTAGATAGCTAGAGTCTCATAGTTAAATTTTGAGTTGATTAGGAATTAAGAGGGTGTTCTGGATCTAAGAAGATGTTTTTAAAATTGTGATGCAAGTTAGGATGGAAGCTGACTTGAATATAGAACTTTAAATTCATGGAGATGGTTAGATAGTAGAATGTTAAAGTCAGATGCCAAATACATATGGACTGGACAGACATTGGGAATGCATGCTAAGCCATATAACTCTCATAATTGTGGTGTAATTATTTCTGTTGTTTTGTATTGTATTTATTGTTATAAGAGAAAGAGCCATTTGTTGGACTGAAAGGGGGAGCTGTTGGGGGGAAGACATACTTTAAACTTGAAAAAAAGAAGAAAGGGGATGGGGGGTTGAGGGGGAAGAGGGTGGGATGGGAGGGGAGAGTAGGGAGGGGATTGTGATTGAGATGTAACTTGAAGAAATAAAAAATAAATTAAAAAAAATTGGTTGTAGGCAAGTCTGTAGGACATTTTCTTAATGAGTCATTGATGGGGGAGGGGCCCTGCCCATTGTGGGTGATTCGATCCCTGGGCTGCTGGTCCTGGGTTCTATAAGAAAGGAGGCTGAGCAAGTCTTTAAGAGCCAACCTGTAAGCAGCACCCCTCCCTGGTCTCAGCATCAGCTCCTGCCTCCAGGTTCCTGCCCTGGCTGATTTGAGTTCCTGTCCTGACTTCTTTTGAGGATGAACAGTGATATGGAAGCATGAGCCAAATAAACCCTTTCCTCCCCAAGTAGCTTTGGTCATGGTGTTTCATCACAGCAATAGATGAAACCCTAAGTAAGACATAGAAGTAATGGAGTTAAAATGGGTTCATTAGGGTAGAACTTAATCCATGACAAACATGTCCATAAAAAGAGGACATCAGGACACAGAGATAGACATTTGTAACAGGAAGTGAATAAGAAAGCACAAGGTGATCACTCTGGGGCTGTCCAAAGCTACTTCATAATAGATTCTCCTTTGGCTCTCAGAAGGCGCTAATCCTGTCAGTACCTGATTTTGGACCTGTCTGTGGAATTGTGAGACAAGGAGTTGCCTATTGCTTTAAGTCACCTGGTGTGTGATAGTTTGTCACAGCAGCCCTAATCAGATAGATGCAAAGGAAGTAGAAAGAGAGGCAGGAAGGGGCAAAGTTGCAGGAAAATTTGGACATTTATGTGCAGAGGGGCTGGATTCTTAGACCATCTGGTTGGTATTCCTGGCAGCCAGAGGAGTGTTTTCTGCTCCCCACCGCTTTTTCTGTTGCTTAGAAGAGACTGGGGTGCTCCATTATAGGGACACTGAACCAAAAGTCATCTTGAGTTCCCAGTGCAACTGGAAAGTCTCAGGAAGATCACTGGTTCCCTTCCTAAGCTTCTCAATGGAACTTAAGCATCCAAGCACATACCTTCATATTTCCTCAGTCTGTCTTTGCCAGTGCTGAATTGGAAAAAAAATAAAATGAAATGCATTTTCTGGATAAACTGAACATTCTCAAAGAATGGGCCCTAGAAGTTGACATTTCTTCATGGGTCACAACCAAATCAGCCAATTCCCCAATAACAAATAACAGTTCAACATGATCACAGATGAACTTGCTCACAACACAAAATCAGACAACACATCCAGAAATTCTCCAGTCAGCAGAAAAAAAATGGAGGACCAAAGAACTTCTGATAATACAGTGGTCAGAGGGAGAAGGTATAAAATTCAATATTAAGATGTTTAAGAACAAAAGGAGGATCTGAAAATATGAAAAGAGACTTTTTACTATTCATAAAAGTCATGGATATTTTAAGAGGAAAAAAGCATGTTAAGGTAAAGATTGAGCTGAGAGAAGATTAATGACATGAAAGAAAGATTTGCAAAATTAAAATCTAGTACAGAACACGAGAAAATAGGAAAGATTGAATAAATGAGTGAGAAACGGAAGTGTTCCAGCATGTCAAGGGTAGTCCCAGAAGAAGGGATAGAAGGAAGTTGAATGCTAAATCTTATGGCAGAGGGATTGTGACCAACTTCCTCCACATTTCTATGTTCCAATTTCCTTATCCGTAAATTAGGATTAACAACTGCTAACAATTGTCTGAGCCAGAATAGTGGCTTACACCTATAACGCTAGCATCTGTGTAGCTGAGGCAGGAGGATTGCCATATGTATGTCTGAAATCAACCTGGGCATCAAATATAGGAATTTCCTGGTCAGTGTAGACTACAGAGTGAGACTGACTCAAAAACAAATGAAAAAAAAAAAAAAAAACCAAGCTACTCTGAGAATGTGTTCTCCAATGAACTGGCTTAATTTAAATCCCAGCAAGGCCATACTCTGAAAGTAAGTCCACATCAGTGTGATGAACTGAATTCTGCCCTCATCATGGTGTCTAGCCATTTGCATCTCTTCTTTGGAGAATGCCGTATGTGAATGTGTTGGGCACTGGCAGTGCGTTAGTGGCTGTAACTGAGGCAGAGAGCATAGAGAATGCCTTAGCAACTTAGGACTCTTTGTTGGCTTGGGCTATACATATACCTCTCTATAAATAATGCACCTAGCAACCTGTTAGCAACCTAGGACCTGCATCTGCATTGAGGTGCACCTATCTCTGCTTTAAGCAGTGGGAATAATGTATTCCTCTTAGCCATTCCTTGAAAAAACTCTACTACTACTCAAATGCCTCCTGGAACACAATCTGAGAACTATGGGCAATGGCCTCATCTGCTTTAGGGTGTGTGTATAGTAAGGCAGACTGTGTCCTCAAAGTGAACTTTTATAGAAAATCCTCTATTTACCATCTCATGCCTATGCATAGTTGGGTGTGAATATGATAAAAACCAGATGCATATGGGAAGGGACACACACAGTGAGCAAAAACCTAGATAATCTAAACCTGTCAATCAAAATAGAGAATTATCCAAATAAACTCCTAGGAACCAAACTCCTTCCATGAAGCCCTAAATAGTACCAAGGGCCCTTGAGTATGCTACTGCTATGTTAAGCTGTCAGTGTTGACAGTGTATCCCTCTTTAACCCACATCACTGCTTTGCTACAAATAACATTTCTTTGCTGCTTTGCAACCCATGTGCACATTTATTTCATGCTTGAAGACACCAGGAGCTGGGAGACATTTGACCCAGACCCTAAACACCAGTTACATAACTTATGACCACAGATTCAGTTGCTTCAGTATTTCAACAATTATTCACATTGGTACAGTGCTTTGAACTGCAGTTTTAGCATATTATATATGTTTAAAATTTTTTCCTTTTACTTGGTTTTTAAGTTGCCATGGGCTTCTTTTATATTAAAAAATTAAAAACTGATAGGTTTGTATTTATATTCTTTATTATTCTTGATAGCAAGCCTCACTTGCTCCATTTTGGCAAGGCCTCACAGTGGCTCTACTACAAACAAAACCTCCAAATTCTTTGGCATCCTTCTCACTATAAACTGAAGTCTATTTTCTGTCTCCTTATATGGGAGGGACACAGAGCTGTGTTCAACAATCAAGGACAGCAGAAGTCACGCTGGCTGGCTGGCTGGCTGACTGAATTCTGAATGGTGGTGCAGTTTCTTTGTTATTTACTAGGAACCTTGCTTGGAGTCTCTCAGCATAAGAAGTCCCATTACTCTGAGGCCAGTGTGCTGCAAGGGGGCCAAGCCACATAGGAAGACTATGTGTCCATACTCTGTTGGCAGCTCCATTCTGAGTTACCCCAGCCACACTTCAGACATGAGTGAGCACATGTCTACACGATTCCAGCCCTCAGATGTTCAGTTCCGTCTAAGAATTTACATATTCTCAGCCAAATTTCAGACACTGTTGATCTGAGATTACCTAACCAGCAGACTCAGAGAATCCGTGTGCTGTGTAGATTATTTGTGCTTTGACAGTATTGGCCATTGACTCTAGGGCCTCATGCATGTGAGGTAAACATTCTACTACTGAGCTATATCTCTATTTAAAATGATTGTTTTATGTATGATATTTAAGACCACTCATGTAGTAGGTGGCTTTATTATTTTCCATTTTATTACATGAAATATATTTAAAAAAATTTTACAGTACTTGAATCTCTACCTCCTTTCCAAACCTTATTCCTTCCAACTCCCCAACCCTAGGTAGGAGAGAAAGAAGGTTAGAAGGGAAAGGAATATAGGTTCGTTAGGGGCATTACCAATCTCAGTAGTCAGAATATCCAGCAGTCCAACCAGCAACAGCCAACACAGCCAACACAGCAAACCAGCAAACACAGCACCAGGATGAACCAGCAGCAGCTTGAGAGAGCAGCAGCTTCTTCCTTCTTCAGAGCACCTCTCCCCTTTTGGGACTCTGGCATTTATATCCCTTTCCAGAGTCCTCAGAATTAAACTATATAAGCTGGCTAAGTCCCACCCCTGCAGTGCACAAGGTACAGTTATAGCTAACACCTGTAGACATACTGAAGCTGCCCACCACCTGGGATCAAAACAAAAACATTCTCATAAGTGGGGTTTTTTTTTTTTTTAAGAAACAAAAACTATTACCACACACTCATTTGCAGTAATAACTGTGGTAGTCATATCTTTAAGTAGATGAGTAAATAAACAAATAAATGAACAAAATACAGTGGAAAAGGGATAAGGTGAAGGGAACAAGAGTGGCATGGAGATGGAGGAATGTAGTAGAGGGTCAACTCCAACTAAGTCTGTGAAAAAGCCATAAGGAAACAAGTTACCCTCTATGCTGATTAAAAATAAATACCACTCTAAAAAGGCAGTTAAGTATTGATTTATGCTACAACAACAGTAAATTTTGAAACAAGTCTTTTTTTCTAATGTTTATTCACTACTTCAAGCCACATCTCCATCACAGTGCCCCCCTGCACCCCTCCCAGTCCCACCCTCTCACCCTCCCATCCTACTCCTCCAGAGTGGGGTGCCCAACACATCAGTCCCCCACCCCAGTTCAGCAGTCATATGAGGGCCAAGAGCCTCCTCATATACTGGGGGCCAACATGGCAGCACCACTAGGGCAAAGTGTCTTATCAACAAAGTCTATGTTACTGTTCCTTTTGGTGTGTTGGTTGTACAATAGTTATCCTGTACTATATGGCTAAAATCCAATTATCAGTGAATAAATGCCATGTGCATTTTTCTGAGTCTGGGTTAGTTCACTTAGGATGAGCTTCTCTAGTTCCATCCACTTGGCTGCAAATTGCATGATTTCGTTGTTTCTGATAGCTTAGTAGAAACAATTAAATATACATACATATATATATTTATTATATATACAGTATTCTGCCTGCATGTATGCTTATACTCCAGAAGAGGGCACAAGATAGGTGTTTGTGAGCCACCAAGTGGTTGCTGGGAATTGAACTCAGGACCTTTGGAAGAATAGCCAGTGCTCTTAACCTCTGAGCCATCTCTCCAGCCCAGAAACAATTCTTAAGCTAAATGAAAGAAGCCCTTTGCAAAGGGCTGCATCTGAGTCAGTGCATAAGAGGCATCTCTTGAGGCAGAGCCATCAGAGAGAAAGTAGCGGTTGCCTGGGCTGATGTGGGGGTGGGGATAGGAAGTGATCTCTAATGCAGCGATTCTTAACCTGTGGGTCACAGCCCCTTTGGAGGTCACATATCAGACACCCTGCATATCAGATATTTACATTACAATTCATAACAGTAGCAAAATCACAGTCATGAAGTAGCAATGAAACAATTTTATACTTGGGGGTCACCACAACATGAGGAATTGTATTAAAAGGTCACAGCATTAGGAAGGTTGAGAACCACTGATCTAATGGATAATGGTGCTTGCTTTCTTTGGGGGCTGAGGAAGATGTTTTAAAATTGATTGCGGTGATGGTTGCACAATACTAAAAATCACTGCATTGTACTTCAAAGAAATAAACTGCATAGGCACATATTAATTATTAAGAAACTAATTCAGTGGCTAGGAAGGTGGCTTCGCTGATAAAGTGCTTGGCTTCGGAACACAGGGACCTGAGTTTTATTTCCAGGACCCATGTGATAAATCTAAGTATGGTAGTAAGTCCCAGCACTGCAGAAGCAGAGATGGGTGTATCTCTGGGGCTCACTGGTCAGCCATGAGAAGTTCTAGGCCAATGAAAGAACCTGTCTCAAAACACAAAGTGGATGGCACCAAGGCACAATATTCCAGGTTGACTTCTGGCATCAAGAACAGTACCCCCACCCCCTACCATGCACATCCACCTGTACACAGACAAGAACTCAGGAGATATCCCTGGGTCTATCCTAGTACAATCACCCAATAAATAACTGAGAAAGAAGAGACAAATTCTGTCCTGCAGAAGAATTCTGAGTGCATTATATAAACCTCCAACTGCTGATAAGAGTAGGGAACCTGGAAACCTCATAGCTCAGGGAGTGTGCTGAGCACCCACTGTACCACAATGCTTGCCATGAATTCCTATGCGGTACAGAAGCCAGCCTTAGACAAATCCCACTGAAGTGTGATCTACGGTATACCTGGCTAGCAGTTAGGGATGGTGGTATAAGCCTGTAATCCCAGTACTCAGGAAGCTGAAACAGAAGGACTTGGAGTTCGAAGCAAGCCTGGGATACAGGATGAGACCCCCCTCTCTTCACACACACACACACACACACACACACACACACACACACACACACACAC
>CAJQZJ010034331.1:2005691-2029092 GCA_907164525.1 Lophiomys imhausi
TGTGCGTGTGTACTAGCCCATCCCCACTGGCTGCTCTTTGGGATAAGAATCAGGCACCATTGTCAGTCCTAACACCATTGGCATTTCCTGTACCCCCCAAATAAAACTGTTTGTACTCTGATCTTGCCTCAGGCTGTGGGTTTAGGAGAAATTAAAATGGTCAATTTGACCTACATCAACACATTTGGTTCTTGTAAGGATTAATCGTGAATTTTACCACTGTGATGTCTGACCTATGAGTTCACATAGAAAAAGGCAGTCGCATCCTGTTTACCCCTGGAGTTGAAAATTTTGAGTCCCTTGTCCAAAAGTCACACAATGATGGCTGAAGTTTCATCTATGTTTCTATCCAGTTCCTCTTATCCCTTTCTGATCCAACTAACTTTGGCAGCTTGGAAACTCTTTCCTTGGGCTGAGGAAATGGCTCAGTGTGTAAACCGCTTGCAACACAATCACAAGACTCACACTTGAATCCCCAAAACCTGTGCAAAAGCCAGCTGTGGCACTGTATGCTTACAACCTCATTGTTATGGGAAGGAGCACTGGGGACAGGTATGTCCTGAAGACTTGATGGCCAGCCAGCCTGGCCAAAAAGGAGAGGTCTGTGAGAAACTGTGTGAAAAAGCAAGGTGGAGAGAAATTGAGGAAGACACCGAGTGTCAACTCACAGAGCAAACACACGCCTGCATGAGCAGGTTCACCTGCAAAGATGGAATCAGACAGTCTTCTCACGTAATTCCTCCTCCTATGTAAAGGTATTTCTTCTTATTGGACATATATAATGTATCTTATTGGATATATTCTTATTGGAGACATATATATATATATATATATATATATATATATAATGTGCATTGACCTTGGAGAGGGTACCTGTGTTCCCATCATATCTTTCCAGATGTGATCTAAGAGAATAGAGTAATTAGATTAGGTGAAGAGTAATACTGGATACCCAGGAAAATACTTGAAAAGTAACTTAAGCTAAATAATTACTGTTGTATAATCTGAAATTCACAATTGTGAGTTTTCTGGAAGTACTCATGGGAGTCAGATGGGCAATGACTTCTTGTGCCTGTATCCTGACATACCGATGTATATGATGCCGGGTCCTGACCACCTTACACACCAGCCATCCATTATTTGACAGTAGTCTGACTTCAGGAATGCCTGGGTAACTACACCTCTTGTTCTGACTACAGTGAGCCCTGGATGTTCTCCAGAAAGCCTTTACAATTTCCTATCATCGTCCACGAGAGACTTCATTGTGAATGGATGAGTTGCTTTGAGACTAGGCGGGGCTTGATCACATAGCCTTTCCCTGTACAGTACAACCCAGGCAGCATCCCTGGTCTTGAGAAAGAATTTGGTAACATTCAATCAGCTACACTCGCCCTCCCCAACTTCCCCCGAGTTTATGGCTTTTCTGCCTCTACAGCTCTCAGATAGTTTCCTGGGATTCTGATGAGATTGGTCAAGCCTTTATTTTAAGAAATTCTGCCATCCCGGTGATGGCAATTGAGCTCAGTCACAGACTCTTTTCCTGTTGTGGCTCGTAAACCCTTTGCCATCTGACAAATGCATTGGTTCCGAGTTCTGATGACTTCATGCTATGGCTAACCCACTGGGTTTATGGTTCTGGACCAATAAAAAACAGAATAAAGTGATGCCAAGTCAAAGCTAATTTCCTTTTCTGTTCAAGTTAGAATTGGATAATTAAAAAATAAAACTTACAAACTCACAATTATTTTGCCTTATTCTTTTTTGAAAGAATCCTCTAGGGTAGAAATCTAGATATGTCACCAGGAAGTTTTAAGGTGATGTCATTTCACACTTCAACCCACAGTTTTAAGGAGTTTGTTTTTATCTGTCTCCTTAGAACATTTCTTCTGCAATTCTTTGGAAGTAAAAAGCTTGCAATTACCTTACAGTCCAGCACTTTATGTAAAACTAATACATAGAAGAAATGAAATAGCCTTATTATAATAAACTAAAAATAAAGGTCAGAAGGTAGAGATATAGCCTTTTAATTACTTATTTTTATTCAAGCTTCCTCTATACACTTGCACACATTTATTTTAACATGGGATTATTGCTGAACATATCATCCAGTAACCATCTGTTAATATTTCATGATCATCTGTGGTGCCAGTGTATCTCCATCTTCCTTTTTTAATGCCTGTCCTCCATCAGAGGGAGGAATCACAGTCCATTTAACACATATTCTATTATCAGGCACGCTGACTATTTCTCATATTTTCATTTTACAGGTGTTGCTGTTGTAAGACTTTATAATTAAATTTTTGCAAATATTATTAATTACTTTCTTGAAGTAAGTGCTCAGAAACGTGAGGCTGTACAGATGTGTATTTTATACTAAAAATAATCTGTCTGCAGTAGGAAGGAGTTGGGGTGAGGTAGAGTTTTCTTGTTGCTTCTTGAACAATTTCAGGGTGAGTGCACTTCTACAGTAGGCTGTCATGACAGCAGTAATGCCCAACTGTGTGAGTATAAAAATGTCACATAGGAACGGGTTACCAGCAAAAAAGAAGACTGTGGGTTCCCAGCAGACTCTGTCAGCAGGCCAACACTGTGGAGGACTGGTTTTCAACTGGGGACCGTTTCTTACCCCCCAGGGACATATGACACTGTTGATTGCTATGAGCTAAGAGGTGTTCACCCATCTCTCTAGGTAGATACTGGGGCTGTTGTTAGGTGTCCTATAATATGTATAATGTCCCCTCACAACATGAATGATCTGTCTCAAAGCCATCAGTGTCAAGGCCGAGAAACTGACACAGGGGGAAAAGTGTGAATGGGTCTCTTGGGAGCCACAGCAAAGCAGTGGAAATTTCCTACATTATTTTCCTTTCTGAGACACTTCGCTTATATAATTCATTTGATGTGTCTTGGACCTAATCTTCAAATGCCATTGGGGTGCAAATAAGGTCTGTGGAGACAGTGTTCCTATTTGTTCCTGGCTTCTGTCAGGATTAAATCTGAAATATACAAGTGTGTATTTCCTATAGATGGGGCTGTCTTGTAGCTAATTCAGACTACATGTGGTTTTACAGCCATAATGATATAGTTACACTAAACTCTCTTCTAGATTCTTCTTGGCATAGGGCCTTTGGAGCCTGCCTTTGTTCTTTGCACAAAAAAGGCAGACGGTAGATTGCTGCCTCTCACTGTTTTCAGAGCACTATGGCCTGGCCACACTGAGTATTTTGGTCATGAATGAGTCCATCTTGAAGTTGACAGACATGCCTCCCAGCTGAACAGAGCATGATACTGAAGTGAGCTATGGTCAAAAAACAGGAGTGAGGATGAGTGGTCCCCATAGAAACCTGACATGTCTGTGAATATGCAGTAAAGAAGAGCCCCTGTGAGGAAGAGGGTGTGAGCACATGGGCTTGTGACAGCACTTGAACGTGAAGGCCTGCAGGCAGGAGTTAGACCCTTGTTCACTAAGGCATAGCAGTGGGCACATTGCTTGGATTTATTGTCTCGGATGGATGAGGACAGCCATATAATTCATGTGAGTTGGAAAGTTGTTTCTCTGGGATTTACAATCCCTGCTTGTTCTCTCTACTGCTGTTGCTGCTGTGAGTTTAAAAGGGGACTTCCACAGGGGATACTGGCAGAGTCCTCTGTCTCCACAAGACTGTAACTCAATATGCCCATACAAATTCCTAGTGAGTTGCTGAATTGCTTTGGGGACTTGAGGGCTGATGACTGAATATTGTAGGTAGCCTTGAGCAACAGTGGAAAGGGTGACTGCTGTTCTTCTGGGTTTATTGTGCTCCCTGCAGAGCATTTAAGGAACTTTGGAGTAGGAAGTGATCTAAGGGGAAGCCTTGTATTGATTTATTTCCATTCACTCTCTCCCACTCTCCTGACTTCCATGCCCATTTTCTGCCCATCTTAGTTCTACAGTTATAAGGAAGCCCCTTTCTGTGCATCATGTCTCTTAGAATCCTTTGTCTCCTGGAGTTGTTGGATTTGACCAGTGGGGGCACAAGTGAGAGAGAGGGAGAGGGAGAGGGAGAGGGAAAAGAATAGTTGGAAGGAGCCTTGCTTCCTGCTTCTATCTTCTATGTGGTTGTAGTAATCCCTCTTGTGACACAGCCCCTCTTCTAAATATCCAGTCCTGTGTATGCTCAGTTACCTCCAGGCTTCTGAGGTGTCTGATATTGCTTGGACTTCATACGCCTTAAGGTTATTACCTGATTCTTCTTATCCTGTCTGTACCTCTGAACATAAATCTCCCTTTAGGTCTCCATAGAGAAATACTTTAGATTGTGCCCTGCTACTTCATGCCTGGTCTCCAAGTGGCATATGCTCCAAAGTCAGAGACCTTGGTATGTAGCCTCAGGAGACATTGACTTCATGCATTCTCAAGCACCAGGTCCCCAACACATCTCTTCCCTCTTTCAATGAAGGAAGTGGGTGTGGTACTGAATTCTCTGTAAAAGTTAAAGCATTATGTCACTAACATGGCCTCCTTGCTTTTTAATAAAATGAAGTGCATATTACAAACACTGCATGAGGCATGAGGCCATTCACAGGGTGTGCACCTAGTAAATGGTTACTGCTAGTATCTGTAAGTAGTTGTTCTCTCTCTCTCAAAAGGAAATCAGGCCAGCATGGTAGTTCATGACCTCAGATTGCTTTTCAGTGCTGGTGTTATATTCTCCAAGAAACAAACTAGCTACTGGCCCTTGTGATTCCATAAAGAGATTAATCTTAAAGGATGCCTCCCTGGAGACAAGAACTCCACAAGAAGATCAACAGAGACAACTAACCTAGGCCCATGAGAGCTCACAGAGACTGACCACCAAGCAAAGAGCATGCATGGACTAAACTCAGGCCCTCTATGCATATGTAACTAACGGACAGCTTGGTTGACATATGGGTCCCATAGCAAGTGGAGCAGCGGCTGTCTCTGGCTTGGACTCTGATGCCTCCTTTTTGACCACTTCCCACTAATGGGGCTGTGGTACCTGGCCTCAATGGAAGAGGAAGTGCTCAGTCCTGAAGCAACTCGATGTGCTGGGGTGGGTTGGTGTTGGGGGTGTCTTCCCTTTTCTGAAGAGAAGGGGAGGGGGGTGGGAAGGCAGGATCCAGAGAATGGGAGGGAGGGGGATATGATCAGGGTGTAAAATGAATAAATAAATAAACCTAAAAAAGGATGCCTCCCTAATATTCTTAAAAAATTACTATTAAAGAGAGTTGTTGAATATTATAAATAACTGTGATTAAACAAAAATCAGAGCTTCGGGGGGAGAAGAAGGAGGCTTGTTGAGAAGAACATTATTTCTTTTGAAATAGTGGTGGATGGGCTGGAGAGATGGCTCAGTGGTTAAGAGCACTGGCTGCCCTTCCAAAGGACCCAAGTTCAAATCCCAGGAACCACATGACAGTTCACAGCTGTCTAATTACTGGGTATGATGGCACACGCCTTTAATCCCAAAACTTGAGAGGCAGAGGCAGACGGATCTCTGTGAGTTCAAAGACAGCCTGGTCTACAAAGTGAGTCCAGAACAGCCAAGGATACACAGAGAAACCCTGTCTCAAAAAACCCATATATATCAGTGGAGGCCAAGACTATGACAGACAGTAGAGCTGGGTTATCATGGATGCCAGATCATACACTGTGAAGATTCTAGTCAGTTCTGACCAAATGTTATAGAGAATCAGATTATATCAGAGAAAGGAAACTCTAGTGACACATGACACACATATTGTGCATCATAGAGACAAAAAGGGAGTTTTGACTGTGTATGGAGTCACCTGATTGCCAATTAACCAATTCATCTTTTAGACGTGACACTTTTGTTTTCTATTGAGAAATAATCTTGTTCTCAGTTTGGGTTCAGGAGTTCTAAGTGGAAGTCATTTTAGCTCCAGAGGTGGATGTGATGCAGTCATGACCAATATAACTGTGCATCCCTTTGACCAATTACTGGTTGAGTGATAGACTCAAGACCAGTCATAGTCAGATGGCTGTTATAGCTGAGCCTTCTTCCAGAATTAGTGGTAAATAATGTGTTTCCCTCCAGGGATGGCAAATTCATACTGGGTCCCCAGTCCTACCAAAGATGAAACACACAAATCACAAAGCAACACTAACCCCAGCTGTTGGTGGCCATCTTTGTTACAAAAATAGAAGCCTGCCAATGATGAAGCTAAGCACTGAAGAGAACTGATCCTCAAAGTGGGAAAGGTACAACATTGGTGCCAGTGCCTGGGTAACCAGATCTGTTTCAGAATTTCTCTTAGTCTGGTTCTTTTTTAAGTTAGTGTATATTGGGTTCTAGCAGCTTCAATCTGTTGGGGAAAGGTCTAATAAGGTCTGATTTCAATGCTGAGATCTGGTTACTGCCCCTTCTGAGGCATTCTCTGATTGGCTGAATAAATGCCAAGGCCTGAGATTGTACAAAGACAGAGGTAGGTGGGACTAAGGTGTGTGGGCTTCTGAAGCAGAGAGGTTGATGGGTAACAGAAGCCTCCAGGATATGAAGTAGAAGAAGCCTTGAGGACAAACAGCAAAGAGTAGGAAGGAGTATGCATGCCATAGGTTAGAGAAAAGAATGTCTTTCCACGTGGCCTAGAACATCAGCATAGCATGGGTAATAACAGCCCAGGGGATGTATGTATATATAGGGTTATATTTGAGGAATAGAATTAAGAGCTAGCTTAGACGGGCCAAGATTGCTCAATCCAGGCCAAGTCTTATTAAAATCCATGTTGTGTCTGTGTGCTCATCTATAATGCTGGGCTAATCCTTAAGGTGTCAACCAATTAAATATAATATAAATACTAAGTAATAATTTAATTAATTAAATTTACAAATGGCACCCAACGTAATTTAATTAATTCTTTCTACAAAAGGCTCACAATTACGGCAATTAGTATCCATGCTTACAGCCTGAGAAGGTCCGAGTAAAAGGTAGTGGCAAAGAGTGGCAACCTGAATACATTTCAAAGGAGTGGCTCCCTTAACAAAAGCTACTTCCTTGTAGCAAAGGTGGAAAGCTTAGTTCTCTTTATGTACTAAAAACCTGGCAGCCTCCTAAACAGAGCTTGAGAGTGGAATTAACTGCCTAGATTAAAAATGGAGGAATTCATGATGCCTCAATATGTTTGGATTCCAATTGAGTCTGCTTCTCTTAGCATGCAAATGATTTTTACCCTGGCAATTGTGGTTCTGTGTATCTTTTTTGAGAAAGTTCTGACTAAGATATGCTTAAAGGAAAGAATTTACAGATGGAATGCTAAATGGCCAACAATGATAATGGAGGAAGGAGGGAGGCCCTTCACAATAGATAATAAAAAATTGATGGCAGCTGGAGCTCAGAGCTCCCTGGCTACTAGGTGCTTGTCAGGGCTTTCTGAGATGGGCCCACCAATGAAATACAGATGAAACTAGATTCCAAGGAATAATGAACAGAGCTTTAATTGAAGCATGGGATGGCTTGGTTAGACCATTGCTTTTGGAATGTTGTTTCTTTGCTTGATTTTTGTTTAGATGTCTTTGATTTTCCTATATCAGGAGATAGAAAGGATATTTTTTCTGGTTTGGCATTGCTAAAATAAGAGATTTTTGAAGATTTTGGGCAGATTTTGAATTGAATTGTTGCTACAGTTCAAAGTTCCTCTCTGGTTACACAATTACTAATATCTGGGATTTAAGGGAAATATTTCAGCAGGGTGGTACTGGCACACGTGCTTAATCCCATCACACTAGAGGAAGAAACAGGGAGATCTCTGAATTCTAGACCAGCCTGGTTTAAATAATGAAGGCAGGGCAGGAACCCTGCTGTTAAGATAAGGCTGCTTACTAAAGACAATCTAGAATTCAAAAATGACACATTTTTTCCCCTTGATGTTAAATATAAGACCCCCACCCCCACCCCGGAGGGGATATTGCCTATCTTCCTGCTGACCCTCAATGAGAAAAAGACATCAAATCGATTCAAAAAGCAAAAGGAATTTATTGTTCTGATGCCTATGGCCAATGGCATGGGGTGGCCTACACCTGAGAAAGGGGAAGAGGCAACCCAGAATTCACAAGGCTTTCAGTTTATATACATTTTGGCAGGACAGATTCAGGCATTGGGGTCCTGAGAAAGGGATTTTGCTTTGAGAATCAGGAACTTTGGTCAAAGAGAGCTTCCCAACCCTGGCGCTAGGGAGTTTTTTAACCCTGGGGGTCGGGTATATCTTGGAATTTTTGTAAGCAATTTCCCAAGGATGGCAGGTGTTATTGTAACAATGCAATGAGAAGGTCACTGATAAGTTCAGGGCAGTGGAATTTTACAGACTTTTGCTCAGCCTGAGATGGAGGCCTGAGTCTAAAGACTATCTTTTCAATTCCCCCTTCTCCTTGTATCTGCTTCAGTCATGAAGCAGTGGGGTTCATTTAGCCTTTTGGGAAAGGGATTTTCCCCCTTTCTTTGAATATGTTCTACCCATAAAGCTTTGAGCCAGCATCTCAGTCTGCCAGGTGGGACAATGGACAGCATGTTCTCTTCTGTAACTGCTTCCAGCTGACATTGGGGCATTGTCATCAGGGCCCAGGAAGGCTGAAATGCTAGTCAAAGGCTGGGTAATGGAGCATCTAGTAGAGGCATCTGATCAGTTGATCCAACTGAAAGATAGGGAGTAATCATATTGGCTGGACTTCCCCAGATCAGCTTTCAGGAAGTCCAGGGCTCAGCAGCTCAGTCCACAGGTGATCTCCAAATAGAATCCACCAGCCAGGTGAGAATCTGCTGAGACAAACATAAACTATAAACAGAAGACAGAATTGTCTACCAGTTGGGGAGAGTAAGGATCCTGTAACCAAGGAGGAAATCCCATTTTTAATAGGCAGTTGTACTCATCTTGATCCTGTTTGATCTGAGGCTGGTGCATCCAGGCTTTGACTAGATCTCAGAAAGAAAATATGACAAAGACTTGATAAACAACCTTGAATTACTAGCACAATCAATTTTTAAACCAAAGGAGATTTAAAATTTACCAGAGCTAGACCGACAACTTATTGGAACTTTAACAATAAGGGAAAGGAGTCTAAAGGATCTGTTTGTATCTATCAACATTACAGTATTTTAGATCCCAAAATATATTTTAACATAAAGTCTGTAGGCAAGACAAACCTCTTTGTCCTTCTAATAACAGACATTTAGTAGTCTTAACTAGCCAATAAATTAACATGAATTTTCTTAGGGTAAGGAGCTAATTATCTTGGATTGCTGGATTCAGAGTCCAAAGTGCTAACTATCTGTTTCCTGAGTCTGGTAATAAGGTAGACTCAGAAGGCATCTGAAAGCTTAGCTTCTACTGTTAAACTGTCAAATCTTTTATTAGTATAGTCTCTAGATTCATCAGGGATCTGAGAACAACAAGTATCATCTGAGTAAGCAAAACCAATTAGCTTTTGAATCTATAAAAACTGACAGCCTTTACCTTAACAGCCATTCATTGTTCCTCTGTGTCTGTGGGGCATCCATCTTTGACCACCAGTACCAAGGTGTGACTGATTTTTTTGTGAGATGGGAATTATGAAGGACTGCTTACCTTGTCTTGGCAAAGTCCAACAGTCGACTTCTCTGTTCATGTCCAACCCTTTCAGCTTAGGTGGTCTAGTCCAGTGACCAGCTTTGTCACATTTAAAGCAAGTCTCAGTTGGAGTTCTTCTGTACCCATTTTCTTCCTTGGAGGAAACTAGGAATGCTGTCAGGAGTTGGCATGTCTAGCAGAAAAAGCTTTCTGTATTAAATATTTAAATTCCATATTCTGCAGATCCCTAAGGTGTCAGAGGACAACCATATCTATCTGTGATTGATCTTGTTTCTAGTTAGTTACTCTCTGACTGGGAAAATCTGTATAGAAGGCTAGAAAAAGCTTAATATTGTAACTAACTGTATCAATTCTTGGCATAACTATGAATAAGGTGACTATTAGCTTGCATTTCTTAGATACCATTAAGGACTAGAAATTTAAGGTTCTCTCCCTGTTAGGTTAATAGTCTTAAAAATCACAATTCTGAGTTTGAAGCTTTTCTATTATTAAAATAAAATTAAATCTATAAGCAGAGTTCATAAAGAGACTCACTATATAGCATAGTGTTTCCTGTATGATTTAGTTTATAAAGAGTCTATAGCTTATTGAAGTCTATAGCTATGTTAGGTCTTAAGAACATTAGCAAAAATAAGGCTAAGAATATTTCAAGACAACAATTTTTTAACCCTTTTGAGAGCTAAGACCCAGTTAAAGCATAGCCATAAATTTAAAAGGCACAGAGCATAACCATAATTTTAAAAGGTAAAACCAAGTTCTATAAACAGTATGAACAACTTAATTTAACATCTCCAGAACATATCCCACTATGCCAACTTAAAAGTAACTATAGAAACATTTACAACTTGTATATCTTAATTATCCTAAAGAGTTTATGATAGTAGCTTTACAAAAAAGGACTAGAACTTTACATTGTATTTTTTAAGAATTACATAGGTACAATACCCTACCTCCTGATTTTACATCAGTATATAAGGACTTAATGAAATCAGTCATTTAGATTTTTTTAGCCTATTTTTCCAGCAAACATTGACAATTTAGACAAAACAAAATTCCCCAGTCCAAGTTTACTAAGTGTCTCCGAAAACTTTTAAATCCTGTATTTATATAAAGTTATGTGAGTGAGGAAGTACAGGCAAACTGTGTATTTCTAACCATTTATTACCTGTTTAACCTAGGAAGCAGTGATAAATTAATACTAGTATTTTACATGACTATGAGCTTGACTGACCAGCCATCAACCTGAATTACCCAATTTACTAAAGAGATTGCTATAGCAGTCCACAAAAGGATTGGAAATAACTCAGTAATCTTAAATGAGTTGCACCAGGATAATTGAGCATAAGCTTGCAAAAATTTGTCCTCATTTTCATCTGCCAATAAAATATTATCCATATAATGAACAATATACATTTGAGAAAACTTGGCTTTAATCCCATTAATAGCTTGGGACATAAACTTCTGACATGATGTTGGACTATTTGTCATCCCTTTCATGATGATATTACTTTTTCAGAGTCTCTAAGACTCTACTTACAGCTTTTAAGTTTGTCCCTTTTTTAATATTATCAATTATAATGGCCACTCTACCATTAGAGAAACCATCTATAACCAAAGCTCATTTTCTTAGCAGCCTGTATTAAGTCAAGTTGTAAAGCAAAAAAGTTACTGAAAGGAGTTGTCACCCTTACACAAATTTTTATTTTAACATTTAAAGCAGTGGGCAGAAATTATGTTGGCTGACTGCCAGAACCAGCAGCAGAGGGGATATGTAGCCTGGACATTTTGCCTGGGCAAGTGGATAACCCTTCTCATCTTTTCTGATGGCAGCAAACCCCCCCTTAGCCTGTCTGCTTTTCATTTCTGTTTCTGGGGAGGAGGAGTGACCCCATAATTAGCCCAGTTTAGGTGGCTTTTACCTTAGTGGGCCTTCCTTGTTCTTTTCTCCATCATTGTGCACTGGTGCTCCAGCTGACAAAGGAATTTCGAAGCTGCCCTACCGGAGAGGAGCACCTTGTCCCTCCATAATGGTTCCCCGAGGGAGGATCAGCAAATCCCCATTCCTCCCCTATCTTAACCCAGGAGCAGAAGGTGGGAGAAGGGAGATTAGAATTTTTCCAAGTCTGTGCATCTTAGTTTCAGTTAGAGGGAGAAAGGAAGACAAACACAAAGTCAGCTGATCAAAGCTTCCCCTAGCCTGTTAGGAAGCTCTTTCTCTTAACAACTGGCTAGGCAGAACCTGAACAAGCCTGGAATGTCAGCCCAAATCAGTCTGAGACCAAAACAAGGGAACAGTCATATAGATACAGCAAAATGGTGAGACAGTGCCAAGCTTGATCTGACAACTGGCTATGTAAGACTAGCTCTTGTTTCCCCATTGCCACTGGTGATCCAATCAAGAAGGGAGGCACCTCTTCCCCCTTGTTCTCAGAGAGCTGGAGTGTTTCTGACATACACAAACTAGAAAGTCAGGGGAGAGAAACTGAAAGCAAGACAGAGAAGCTGTGTGAATTATCTGGCATTCACAAATCAAGAACGTGCACAGAAGCCAAACCATAGAACACAAACAAGAACAAATGGTCTCACAAATAGAAAGTCAGACTAGACAGACAGTACCTGAAAATCTGTCATCTTCCGAGCAGAAACCTAATGCATTTCTCTGGCATGCTGCATCACATGGGCTCCCTGAACTTGGCAATTGGTGCTTCCATGTCCAAGGCAGACAAAGAAAAGACAGAGACAGAGGCACCTCCAAACTCGTTGGTAGGACCACAGAAAAAAGAACCAGTGACCACACTAGCACTCAGGGACCAGCAGCCACTCTGACCAAAGGAGACGGGCCTGGAATCACTCCTGCACACCCTCTGGGAAATCGGAAACGTCTCCTCAGATGTCCCTTGTTTGTGGCACCAATGGCACATCTGCCCAGCATGTCTGTTTGCCACCTTCTACGTGTGTTTCCAAACTCACACAAACTTCCCATTTCCGACTCAGACAAACTTCTTCAGACCGTTCACTAATGTGTTGGAAAACAAAATGAAAGCAAGAACATTCAACGCGCAGAACAGAAGCACAGAGAGGCAAACAAAGAGGCAGGACAAGGACAACAACCGGGGTACCTGGTTTCCTCTGATCCATCTGTGTCTGTTCTCACAGGGTCAGTTGTTCCCAGCCAATGCACCAAATGTAAGGCCCAATCCCCTCCCCCTAGGGGATATTGCCTATTTTCCTGCTGACCCTCAATGAGAAAAAGATACCAAATCGATGCAAAAAGCAAGAGGAATTTATTGTTCTGACACCCATGGCCGATACTCATGGGGTGGCCGAACCCGAGGAAGGGGGAGAGGCGACCCCGAACTCACAAGGCTTTCAGTTTATATAAATTTTGGTGGGGCAGATTCAGGCATTGGTGTCCTGAGGAAGGGATTTTGCTTTGAGAATAAGGAACTTTGGTCAAGGAGAGCTTCCCAACCCTGGGGCTAGGGAGTTTTCTAACCCTGGGGGTCAGGTGTATCTTGAAGTTTTTGTAAGCCATTTCCCAACGATGGCAGTTGGGGGTGTTGGTGTAACAATGCAATGAGAAGGTCACTGATAAGTTCAGGGCACTGGAATTTTACAAAGTTTTGCTCAGCCTGAGACGGAGGCCTGAGTCTAAAGACTATCTTTTCATAAGTTTAATAATGTCCTTACTGATCTAATGGATAAATACACATAATATTAAATTTACATAAAGAGAAAGGGGTCACAAGCCAGTCTCCTTAGGTGTGGGACTCCCACTGGAGAACTGGTTTCAAGAAGCATTTTGCCCCTAAAAGAGATCTGTTAATCGCTGGGTTTGGTGGTGTTTGCCTTTAATCACAGCACTTGGGAGGCAGAGGCAGGCTGATCTCTGTGAGTTTAAGGCTAGCCTGGTCTACAAAGTGTATCCAGGACAAGGATACACAGAGAAATCCTGTCTCAGAGAGAGAGAGAGAGAGAGAGAGAGAGAGAGAGAGAGATTCTGTTAATCAATGTAAAGACCCAGAGTTAGGCTGGGGAAGAACGTGCAAACTGCATGCCTCCCACAGCCAACAGTTAAGAAAAGCTAACATAAAATAGCATATCATGCTCTTCTACACCAATTTCCTTAAGAATGGGGCTTCCATGGGAGAATTGGAACTCAAACTAATACAAAATGATTTAATTAATGTTATTGTTTAATAAGGCTAATTCAATTATTTAAATTCACACATTGATCTCAAAACTTGGGAGACAAGGAAAAAACAGGATCCTTGTGTGTTCCAGACCAATCTAATCTACAGAGCTCAACAGAGCAAGACAGCCCAAGTTACAAAGGAAAAACCCTCTCTCAATAAGGATAGATATATACACATTGAAATTAAATCTTCAAAGGAAGGAGAAAAAGAAAGAAAAAATATATAAATGCATACCTTTGATCCCAAAACATGGGAGACAAAGACAGAGACAGATAGGTTCCTTTTGAGTTTGAGGACAAACTCAATCTACTAATCTACAAAAAGCCAGAATAACACAGAATAAACCTGTTTTAATCAATTAATAAATTTATGTCAACTGTAGAGGAGAATACTTAAACTCCACACAGTCTTATGCTGTGTTTTCAATTTAAAATAGATTATATTTTACATATATAGCATATATATGTAATACTATTGCATGCCTCCTTTTATATGGCATGAATGGAGATTTACAAATGTCTTTATTCTGTTCAAACAAAGAACAGAAAACATTCCTTAATTGATTTGTGCATCCTGCTCATCCAAGGCATTTTGGTAATTGCAGAACTGTATGTTACTTGTGAGAAATTATAAATTTTCAGAACAAAGTGACCAGACACCAAAGAAGACAAGTAACCCAAATGATCCATCCTCACAGAGTGCCTCAATAGCTGTTTCCTCCAAAATCTGCATCCAGAGCAAATTCAAAATGGCTTGTTAAGATTGTCCAGTCTCACAGACTGTTCCAGTCAGGACTACAATAAAGCCCTGAACTTTCCTACTCAAAGTCCAACTTTGGACTACAACCTGCTCAGGACATTCAAATTGCTGAGCACATAGAGACTGGACAACAAATGTTACAGTCAACTTGCTTAACCATTTTTCCATTTTTGGGACCTCCAAACAGGTTTTCTGCATCCCAATTCAGCAGGAAGCAATTTTAAGAGAGCAACGCCCCATTCCCAGAAGGTGGGGTAGGCAATTCTTTGGTTATTTGATCAGTTATAGATGTCGTTTAGGGGGAATGGATACAAATTGATAAATGGTCTTGTTAAGCAAAGTCTAGCAGATTAGACTCAGGGACTTTTCTCTTTCTTTTTATTTTCTCTTTCCTTTCTCATATAGGGGGAAAAGACTTGAAAAGAAAAGAGAGTGGGAGTATGGGTACATGATATAGAAATGATAAGATAAAAGGATAGATTATTGAATCTATTCCTATAGATCCTTGTTATTAATACAAAATTAAGGTTATAGACATGATATAAGAATGATAGGAAAAAAGGGTAGATTATTGAATCTTCTATTGATCTTTGATTATTAATCTATATTGATACAAAATTAAGGCTATATTTTGGTTAGGTATTGTACCTTTATAATTCTTAAAAATGCAAGGTAAAGTTCTAGTCCATTTGACAGCAACTATTACAAACTCTTTAGGATAATTAAGAAATGCAAGTTGATAGTCATTCAAACTTGTGATTTTATTAGGTATTAGCTTAGTCAACCTTAGCTCTTTTCTAAGTTAATCAGTTATTAAGTTGTTAGAGACAAGCAACATTTACTCATTCAAAAATATGGAGATGGATAGATAGTCTTCAAAAACTTCAAGAGATCTGTAGAATATGGCATTTAAAGATATTTTTATTATTTAAAAAATTCTTTGATATGAGACTGTCAGGGCCTGACAGTTCCCATTGGATTTGGAAGGAGACAATGAGCATCAAAAAATCTCCATCAGGAGATAATTCTTACTGGGCAGAAATGCCCCCTCTCTCTCAACAGGCTATACAGTCCAAAGATGGACCAAAGCTTCAATGCAGGTAAATAGATGGCCTAATTCTGCAAAGAAAGAATGGGCAAATCTTATTTCCTGTTCCACAAGTAAGTTTGTGAGATATGCTTGGCCAGAAGGCTGAAGATGATGCTCCAATGTTATAGAAACTGGGGACTGTCTAGACAGACAGTTGTCTGTCATTTCATAGTTTTGGAAGTTGCTTGCTCTGCACTTCCTATTTATTCAGGCATATTTATCCTTCTCAGATTTCTGATGTGATTGAAGACTACAGAGTTATAGCCTATGTTTTAGGATTAAGATGATTTTTAGTTAATAATGTAAGTTAGGATGGAAGTTGGATTAGGTATGGAGCCTTAAACTTATGAAGATAAGATATATAATAGAATATATTTCCTAGTCAACTAGTCAAATACATATGTACTGGATATTGAGGAAGTATGTCATACCTTTTAGTTTTCATAGTTGTTTCATAATTGTTTTTATTGTATTGTATTTATTGTTACAATATTGTATTTATTGTTGTATTGTTATAAGAAAAGGAGCCTTTTGTTAGACTTAAAGGGGGAGATGTTGGGGAAGGTCTAATAAGGGCTGATTTCAGTTCTGACGTCTGGTTCCCGCCCCTTCTGAGGCATTCTCTGCTTGGTTGAGTAAATTCCGAGGCCTGAGATTGGGCAAAGACAGAAGTAGGCAGGACTAAGGTGTGTGGGCTTCTGAAGCAGAGAGGTTGATGGGTAAGAGAAACCTCCAAGAGAAGAAACAAAGAGCAGGAAGGAAGATACATGCCATGGGTTAGAGAAAAGAACCTCATTCCACATGATCTGGAACATCAGCATAGCGTGGAGAAAAATAGCCCAGAGGACATATGTATATTACAAGGGGCTTTATTCAGAAATAGAATTAAGAGCTAGCTTAGATGGCTCAAGATTGCTTAATTCAGGCCAAGGCTTGTTAAAATCCATGTGGTGTCTGTGTGCTCATTTATAATGGCTGGTTAAGGATTATTAGCTGCCCAATCAATTAACAATAATATAAATACTGCTAAACAATTTAATTAACTATTTCTACAGCAATCTAAAGAGTTTGGATTAATGCACTGGATAATTGTAGGGCTTTTCGGGTCTGATGCCTCTCTCTTTCTCTCCCTTACTTCTCCCTCATTTTCCTTCTCTCTCCATGTGTGAAGACTACACTTAAGAAGAACTTTTCATTGATTAACTTGACACAATTGTATTGAGCACATACTATGGAAGGTAGAATTGTGAGACATACAGATGGACAGGAATACTTCCATACCAGATAGAAAAATGAAAATGTGTGTGAACAGTATAGTGTGTCACCATTAGGAAATGGGTGTGAACTTGTAGTTCCACAGTGGTGATTAGGAATATGGGCTTTGTAGTCATATTGCCTGGACCTACTTGTGCACTTATGATTTGCTTCATACATTTCTTCTCTGTAGCCCTGTTTCTCCACTTGTAAAATGAGGGCATAATTGCTGTTAGGATTGTCTTAGTCTAACTGAGTTCTATAACAAATGCTGCAAACTAAGTATCTATAAACAACTCAGGTTTATTTCTTATACTTCTGAAGGCTGGTATGTCCAAGGTTAGTTACTGGCAGATTCAATGTCTGCTGAGGGCTCATGACCTTCTAGAAGAAGGGAGTATATAACATAGATAGAAATATGACTTGATACATACTCATTACAAGGAAGTCCTTACCAAGAATGATAGGAATGAGACTTGGATTGTTTTTAGAAACAAACCAATCTTATCCTTCTTTACAAAAATATTCACAGATGTAGAAAAGTGATGGCTGAGAACTTTTTTAAGTACTAAAAGACACAAGCATTTCCCGAAGGGTTTTTTTTATTGTTTTCATATGAAACCTGTTTTCTACGTCCCACAGCAGCTGTCTAACCCTCATCAACATCCTGCTAGTAATTCAAAAATCAATTCATCTTGGGCATAAGACCAATGAAAGAAACTTTATTTTAAAACTCCACATGGAATAGATTTTGTAATGAAGAACCATTTAAAAGATGCTGACAAAGACACCTCTGTTAGGATGGGACTATGACTCAGCTGGTAGAGGGCTTGCCTAACACACACAAAGCCCTGGGTTGGATCTCCAACACCATATACACTGTGCATGGTACAGCATGCCTGTAATCCCAATACTTTGGAGGTAGGGGATCAAGAGTCCAACCTTATCTTCACCTATTTAACAAGACCTTCCTCAAAACTGCATTGGTAGATCACAGTCAGAAGAAAGTTTTAAGTATATAACAATCTTATGGGTCAAGACAGTCTGCATGGTTTCTCCATTTCAGTTTCTCCAGCAAATTCATGTGGTTTCAAGTGGCCTATATTTTATTGCATATTTCTGTTGGCTGTTTTGTATACTGTGCAGCCCGGAATTCTAACTATGGCTGTTATCTATAGATAGGAGACTATCTCAAACTAAGCTTTCCATCTTTTTTTTTGTTTTGTTTATTCTTGGTGCTGTTTGCCCCTGGGCCTATGGATTGACTTAGGAGAGCAAGAAGTAGACAGAGTTCAACAGGCAGAATACAGTAAGACAGTGGAGTCAAGGTAGGCGTTGAACAGCAACTTCGTATACACATGCTGTGTACTCTTGTAAGCGTCATTTCTGATGATGACCATGCCCCACTTTGGGACATAATTATAGTCACCCTCCTAAGACTGGCTCACTGACTCCTCTCCACAGTCTCAATTTTCTCATCCATTTTTCCATGTTGTTATATGTCTGTGTGCACTTTTCTGACTTGGGCCACCCCAAGCCCTTTTGTAATTTATGATCTGGTGGGTAGAAATTTCTCTGGTCCTCCTCTATTCTCTCAGAATTTGAAAGTATACATTTAATACTTTACATTTTAGCATGCTCTTTTGTAGAGCACAGGGGCTTATGTAAGAGTGTGTGGGTATGCATGCTATTTCTTATCTTCTTAGGACTCTGATGGCTACATTCATCTTGGTCTTCCCTTATTGGTACAGAACCTAGTATGGTGTTTCATACATAACAGGCATTAAAATCCTTAACGAACAAGGAGAAAGATACGTAGGAGATACAGGAAGGGAAAGACAAAGAGAAAGCCATTAGTGCAGATCAAAGGGGTGGTACACAAAACCAAATGATGACTGAGATTGGACAGGGACTCTCAGTGGGCAGCAGATGCCAACACTAATAAAAGGGCTGAAACAACTGAGAGGCATTGCAGACTAATAGTTTGCTCTGGTGTTCGGTTCCTTCTTGTTCTTTCTCACTCCAGTTCACTCATGGGTCTGGGACATGTGCTTTGCTGCATTCTAATTCTAGGTAATTTGTGAGAAACATTTTTCTTTTCATAATATAAGTAGCCCTCTTTTGGAGAAGAAACCTATTTGCGCTAGAAAGCTATCATGTTAAAGCACTTGGTTAATGCCCATTTCCCTGCAATCATCACCTAGCTTTCCCTTCTCATGTTTCCCCTGTTTCTCTCTTTCTCTCCTCAACTGAAAATAACCCTGTCATGTTGGGTGGGAAGAGGAGAGTGCAGAAGCTGACCCTTTGTTTCTCCTGTATTATCTGTACCCATAGAAACATACGAACTAGCATTGGCATGCCTAGTGTTTTTCTGTTTGTGAAGTCTTTGACTTTCAACTCCAGGAGCCATGGGACCCGTGTGTGTGTGTCCCTAGCATTGAATCAATCTATTTGCCATGGTGCTCTTCACGTGCCGTGGTGGCAGAGGGCTCTCCACATTCTAGCCTGCATGAAATATGGCTATTACTGTCATTTTCTGTCTGATTCCTTGCTCAGTGTCTATTCCACACGGTCTCATTTTAAAGAGCTGCTGGGGGCTGGGCTAATTGCATAGCCCGTAAGCTGTGTGCCTTGTAAGCCCAAGGACCAAGTTTGAGCCTTCAGAACCTATGTGAAAACAAGTCAGGAGTGGTGGCACACACTTGTAATCCATGTGATGAAGACATGGGAACAGGTATCTTTGAGCTCACTAGTCAGGCGGGCTACCCAGATAAGTGAGCTCCAGGTTCAGTGAACTCTCTAGCTCAAAGAACAAGGTAGATGGCACCTGACAAATGACACCTTGACAGCTGATGTGTCTACTGGCACACACACACACACACACACACACACACACACACACACACACACACACACAGAGTTCAATCATAAATGAATAAATAAAGAAATGTATCACTATTTTAATTTGTTTAAAGTTAGCATCTCTTACTTTTTTGATTCTTGAGAATTGTCAAAGAATTTGACTCTAATGTTATGATTATCCTAAATAATAAACCAAACTGGAGTTTTATGAATATTTAATGAGGCAGTGTCACTACCAGCTGGTTGTACCACCAAGGGCATTCAAATTTGTTACCATTATCTTTAATTTGCTTAAATGTTCATCATCACTACTCTCAAGGGTTTTGTGTCTGGGGTTACTGTTTACCGTTCACTTTGATGCAATTTCAAGTGCTTGGTGCTTTCTCTTATTTTGATAAATTCTCCCAGAATTGTCTGTTTAAAAAAAGCTTGTGAACCCCCTTATCAGCTGCCCCACCTTCCAGCTCTCCAGACCAAGTCAGAGTGGAAGCCACTGTGGTGCCTGTGTTGCAACACTCAGATCTGCAGCCCAGATCACAGCTCATCATCTTCCGATAGAGAATCTAGGTAATCTGTGTCAACGTAGAGGAGAAACCCAGAGAACAAGCTGTCTGCCCAGCCTGGGTCTGAGAAGAGCCCATTCTGGTCGTTGAAGAAGATCTCCAGCCAGACTTCATCTTCTGGCTGCAGGTAGATGACTGTGGACCCTGAAGCCACATCATGGTTCCCTGTGTTGGCATCAAAGGTCTTTATTCGGTACTGTCCATTGTGCACCAGCCCAATTGCTAGGTGCTTATTGGCCAATGTGATATCATAAGAAAAGTAATAGATCCCCGGGAAAGCACAAATGAACTTCCCCGTCGCAGGGTTGTAGTGTTCCCCCTCATTGAAGAGGACCTTGTTAAATATGATGGGCAGTCTTTCTTCTGGGTAGCTGGTTGTGATGCCAACTGAAAAGGCAGATTTGAGCACAATGCTTCCACATCTGCACACTCCAGGCAGCCCTGGGTCCCCTTGATCTCCTCGCTCTCCCTTTGGCCCAGGAGGCCCAGCTGGTCCGACTTCTCCTTTCTCACCCTCTGGTCCCATGGGTCCTTTCTTCCCAGTCTCTCCTTGGTCTCCTTTCTCACCAGCAAGGCCCAGGGGTCCAGTCTTACCTTTTAGACCTTCAAAAACAATCAAGAGCTAAATTAATAGTTCTTCTAGAGAGTCACAAATAACAAACCTACACATTCTGATACACCCTAACCATGTTACCTGGTACGTATTAGTCATATGCATATGTACTTGTCACTACAGAAAGACTTCAGAGAGCATGCCGGTATTTTCCCCAGAATGAGTCCTGGGGTAGACAGAACCAACCACATGGTACTTCGGAGACAGCATAGTCTTTCTTCCATTCTGTTCCTTTTAGTGTTAGTAGTAAAATAATCAATCAACATTAAATAGATGCTATTTATCAACTACGTACTATACACCAGGACTGATGTTAAATGTTCTATTTGCACACATTGTGTTATTTAAATCTCACAACAATTTTGCAAACTAAGAATTATTGACTTCCATTGCAAATGATGAACCTGAATCAAGGCAACAGAGCGAGTGAGCGATGGAGCTGTGGTCTCTACCCACCTGCCCAGCTCTGGAGCCTGGGGACCTCATCCTCTAGAGGAACATATTAGGTTGATCCTGTAACATGTTAAGTACACCTGGAGCGTTGTGCATCTTACACTACTATAACTGAAAAAAAAATTACTGTTTCACCACGCTACAGATGTGCTTTTGGAGGAGAAAATTGAGCGCTGAGGAGGTGAAGGCATTTGCCTATGTGTCAGGATTAGAAGGATCCTAATCCTTCCCATCCTCACGATGTCTTTCTCCTCTCCATCTAAATGCCTTGTACCTTATAGTTGGCTCTGCCACTGAATGTATCACTTTAGACTTGCCTCCAAATTTCTATGGGTCTCCTTACATATAGGAAAAATGATGGATGTGAAAGAACTTCAACAAATTCTAAGTCATTGTATAGGATTATTTTCTGTAAGTTCAAATCTTTACTTCTGCAGTTAACTAGAGGCTAGATGTAGAGAAATAATGACCTTGATTGAAATCCATCAGCAGCAATAATTATAATAAATAATTTCTTAAAGCAGCAATAATTAGTATAATAAAAAGTTTTAATTTTGTGACTGAATTCATGTCATAAATAGTACTTGGATAATATTACTTCCAGCCAAACTATCCAAATTGTTATCATCAGTTGTATATTTTTTTTTCACCTGGGAAAAATGTATTGGTAATGTGTGGTTTCCCTTGTAACCATGATTTTCTTC
This sequence comes from Lophiomys imhausi, assembly GCA_907164525.1. Classification (NCBI taxonomy): domain Eukaryota; kingdom Metazoa; phylum Chordata; class Mammalia; order Rodentia; family Muridae; genus Lophiomys; species Lophiomys imhausi. The sequence continues at coordinate 2,027,768 of CAJQZJ010034331.1, forward strand.
CCAGGGACTTTTATTCGGCTAAGCCTTTTGTCTTGCTGGTGCTTTGATATCAATTATCAGAATGCTGTATATACTTCAGTGCATGAATGTTATAACTTGATTCTTTTTTCCAGTTAATTGGAAAAATTAACAAGGAAATATCTTGGTAATGTAAATTTTAGGAGAATTAAAGCTTTACTCTCAAAATGTCAAGTACAATACTTTAATCCTTGTGAAAGTGTCTGTTTAACAATTTACGACACATGGAGAGGTTGTTGGCGGTGACCGTCATTGTTGTGAGACAAGATCAACATTCTTATCAACAACAGTTATGTCCCCTTAAAGCAGATGGTCCTGTTAAATTGAAACTCTTCTGGTCCAAGCAGAGTATACATGATAGATGTTTCTTGAAACAAGGTCATAGAAGTCTGAACTTTCAGTGTTTGATTCTTTGGGAGAGAAATGGAATATAAACTTTCTTTTGTTGTTCATGAATCAGAATACAATGTCTGAAACTTCAGCTTCTATAGCAGCTTAACCTTTTCTGCCTTTGTCATTGATCTTCAATACAATAAAATACCATTTTTGTCTCAGTAATGGTTTTAAACATGGGATTTTGTTGCAAACTCAAATCATGCTGCTTATAAGATTCTGGGATAGTCACTCCTTCTCTGGCTTTCAAGGACTCCATTTGTAATACAGAGACTTTGGATATAAGTCTACTCCAAGCTGATAGTGGGTAACACTGTTAACAGTGACTCAGCATGTCTCAGACAAAACCCACTTCAGATGTGGTCTGGGAGGTGAAACTGAAGAAGGGGTAAGATCCTTCTGACTTCCCAGTCATTGAGATAAAGGTTTGGACCAGGTTGCTTGAGGTCTCATCCTCTTGAAAACTTATTAAGAACAGCTCATAAGTACTGAAATGCAAATTGCAAATACGAAGAATTCTTTACAACCTCAGCGGTTCTGTTTTCTATTGTAATACACATTTAATACCCTGAAGTGCTGATTACACTTAGTCATGGAGTAAATGTAATAATAATATATAGAAATTCTTCCTCTTTATATGAAGAATTTGCCAATGTACCAGGAGACCACATACTCAGAAGAAAAAAAAAAGGATAAACCATTATGCATTAAGGATTAAACTATGTATTACTGAAGCTTAGCCATATGGTTCTTTTGTAGTTCTCCCTCAAAGGGATTTACCTAGATTTCCTCTTCATAATCATCTTATCCTTCTGTTCATTCATACATCGTCCATCTAGCCTTCCTTCCTTCCTCCCTCCCTCCCTTCCTTCCTTCCTTCCTCCCTCCCTCCCTCCCTTCCTTCCTTCCTTCCT